>RBNI01000239.1:0-36215 GCA_003990745.1 Jimgerdemannia flammicorona | reverse complement strand
TTGTGGATCGTCTCACCAAGATTACAATCGCCGAGCCAACCACAACCAATGCCACTGCCCCAGAAATTGCAAGAATCTTCTTCAAGACTGTCTTCCGCCATTATGGACTTCCCCGAGTAATTATCAGTGACCGCGACCCCAAGTTCACAAGTCACTTCTGGCAAGCACTCTTCAAGACCCTTGGAACCCAAATTGCTATGTCCACTGCCTTCCATCCTCAAACTGATGGACAGACCAAGCGAATGAACAGAACACTTGAACAAATGCTCAGAAACTATGTGTCTTATGAGCAAGATGATTGGGACTATTATCTGACCTACACCGAGTTTGCCTACAACAATGCCAACCAATCATCAACTGGCCTTTCCCCATTCCAGCTACTTCATGGTCAAAACCCCGAGACCCCTGCAAGTCTAGTCCAATTCCAGCAATCCAGTCACACTCAAGTCCCCACAGCCCAGAACCTTATCGACAAAATGGATTCCCTTCTCAAGATCGCCACTACAAACCTGCAAAAGGCTCAGCAACATCAAGCTAAGTATGCAGACAAGAAGCGGCAAGATGTCATATACAATATTGGCGATATGGTTCTACTCAAAGCCAACAATATCAAGGTTCAATCTCAAGTCAACTGCCAGTCAGCCAAATTCCAGCCCAAGTACCTTGGACCCTTCGAAATCACCGAGCAAGTCTCTACCTGGTCTTACCATCTCAACTTACCAACAACCATGCATATACACCCAGTATTCCATATGTCACAACTCAAGGCCTGGAACCAATCACCCCCATACCCTGGCCGAATTCCAACACCATCAGCACCAGTCATAGTTGAAGACCACATTGAGTATGAAGTCAAGAAAATCTTAGACAAGCAAGTCCAATACCATCACACAGAATACCTAGTCAAGTGGATGGGTTACCCTGAATATGATGCCACTTGGGAACCTGCCACCAATCTCAAGAACTCTCAAGACCTCATCTAAGAGTTCGAGCAAAAAGGAACTCATTGACTGCCCGTGAGGTTCTCTCCTTGGATAGTAGATGACCTACTGTACTGATCAGGTACATTACGCATCGGGGCTCTCTAAGGGATACAGCATCAGAAACAAGAGATACAGGAGAACTCTATAAATCCTGCAACCAACAAGGTTTGAACCAGTTCTCATCTGATCAAGATGATACTTTGGCCCTCGCCTTATACAAGGACAGCCAATCCTTGCCAATGAGTCAACATATTTAATTTGAGGTTTCTTTTAGTCTTATTGTTTATTATGTGTAACTTTGAGAATTCAACAAGGATGTTGATTCTTAAGGAGGGGGAGATGTAATATTTTAGCGTAGTTTATTTCTTTTCTCTGTCTTTCTTGAATATTCTATAACCTTCCGGCACTTTCCACATACTTAGAAATCCCCTTCTTGGCGCCGAGCATTAATTAGTACTTATTTAGTTAGTCACTGAATGTCCTGGAAACTTGTAGAACTTTATTTGTCATCATTTGTCATCTTTGCTGAGAACTTTCCTCTTGGCATTTTCCTTTGATTTCTCAGATTCTTCTGGATCCTTCTTTCAGATCTTGTATAAATATCTCCTTTGTTCTCATGAATAAAGCTTCAGAATATTTTCTCTCAGAAATTCTTCGAGAACACTTGAACCCTTAGTATCTCTTCGAGCTACTTAGGATTACCAGAACTAGTCGCTTCCTTATTTAGAAACTAGAACCATTACATATGGCCACTATCGCAAGCAGGTCACCAGAAGCTCCACAGGGGGAATACCAGATCTCCCACACCCTTTATATGAGCAGCACCTACTCCCTACCTCTCAACTTGCTTATCCTCCTTAGCCACCAGGCTCTCAAGCAGTGAAGATATTTAGTAAAGTCCACTAAACCTAGCCTGCCCCTTTCCACCAGTAGGGTAAGAACCTCCCATCCTATCTGACTTTGCCGCCCTGCCTAGATCCATGATCTCATCATCTTCAACAGTCACCTGACCACTCAAGCCAAGAAGTCTAGGTGATATCCCACATACTACAGCTTTTGCAGCCAATATATATTCAGCATCATCACTCTTCCTACTAAGGACATATGCTGACCACCTCATTGCACAAGCACATTTCCCCACTCTAGGAGTCATTGATCCCACTAAGTATGGGGGAGAAGGGACCCAAATACCAAAAAGTAGATCCCCAGGTAATGAACTGGCTCTCCTGCCAGCACTATTGTCCCAATCACATCACCACTAATGATTCCATCACCTAGCACTATAGTCTCACATTTGTGCCAATTGAGTTTAGTACCAGAGCCCCTCTCATACCAATCAACAGACCATCATAATTCCTCCACATCTGTCAATGAGCCCAGTTTAACCACTATGTCATCTGCAAAGGCCCCCATCTTTCAATTTATCCCTAGAATATCTAACCCCCCTTTAGCTATTCCTATTAAGAACATAAATCTTAAATTCTAATATAGTATACTAGCTAAGAATATCTTATATTCTTATTTATCTATTTGAGTTATTTATACAAGTTGATACAGTTGGGCAGTTCTGGTTACCTAGTGTATCTGATATAATATGTAGCTAAATTATAGTAATTAATTTAGATAATAACTTAGTATATTTTTCTGCTAGCTTATTATATCAGTCTCTACTAAAGAATAGTCTATCCTGGGCTATCCTTTAGTCATTATTTCAATATGAGTAGATATCTTCTGTATCTACTCCTATTCTATTATCTTCTTTAGTTTCAGAGCTACTCTATACTAAGGGCTCATCTTCTTCTATAAGAGGGTTACTTTGTTAGAGTACTATTATATAGTTCTGAAAGAGTTTTTTTTTTTTTGGAAGTTCTGGATATTCTGAAAGACCATTTTCTTAAAGTTAAGATCAATTTCATATAGAGTATGTCCTTTATACTTATTGATTTCAAGATTAGGTTGATATTTCAACTAAAGTCCTTTTTCAGACTTGTTCTGAATATTCAGGATTTTTCATATTTCAGAAAGTTCAACTAAGACCAGCTTAGTTGAATTGGCATATCACTGCAGACAATTCCCAATTAGGAAATTTCATAACTTGGTTAGGAGTGAGACCTAATGGGGTGCAGATTTACTTAAGAGTAGTTTGTGAATTATTAAATAGGTTTATTTGCTATTTATGATATTGCTATACTAGGAGTAGTGTGTGAAGAGATATTATAGAGAAGTGTTCAGGAGTTCTGGACTGTTCTTGTGTTCAAGTCTATTTGTGTCTGAGTTTTTGAGGTCTGGGGAAGTGGATATTTATACTAATGAGAGGCTATCTGAACAATACTAAATATGAATATAGTACTTAGTACCTTGTTAAGTTAGAATACAGTCACATAGTACAAGTGTAAACTAATATGTTAAGAGATCATCTGACTACTGAGTCAGTATATAGTTATATAGTATAAGGCTAATCTAACTATACTAATGACTGTTAAGTAATTTATAGATTTAGATACTATCTGGGTAGTCTTTAATAAGATAACTATCAATAATATTATCTCTGATGAAGTAGTCATCTAGAAAGAGTAGTTTTTAGATGATATCTTATTTATTTATATAGTAGTAGGTTAGAACTATATCATCATTCCACAGGATAGCATCATCTGTCTCATATGCTGGATAAGATGTCAGTGGGTAAAGAAGGAGTACATTATCTTCATTTTCATCAGATTTGCTATCTGCATACCTTCTATAAATAATGGTGCTATGAGCTATAGAGTTGTAGTAGGCTGGCAGCTGTGGTTCATTTTATTTGTACTTAAGAGGTAGAGTTGTCAGTTTGATTTTAAGAGTTGTCTGAAGATATAGGTTATATTCTCTGGTCTCTTCATTGTAGTTGAAGTAATCAGTCATGAATACAGATTGGTACTCATACCAGTAGTCATTATCCCAATAGGTCTTATAGATAGTTATAAACTGTTATAAGTTCATTAGTAAGATTGGCAGAGTGATCAGAGTTGGCAGAGATCCTTGGCTAGAGGTTATGTTAGTATCAAAGGGGTCATTGTCTTCTGCTTCCTCATTATTGAATTTAATTATATTATAGATATCCTTCATGACATATCTAACTTAGAATATTTGCAGGATATAGTTATCAGGATAGAGAAAGGATCTGTCTGTAGTTTGAACATACTCAATATACTTATAGTTGAGTTTTTATACCATATCATTGATTTGGCTATAGGATAGGGTGGTAACCATTTCAGTAGTAGTAACTCAGAGATAGAGAATAAAGGTGCTATACTCATAAAAGAGTTCTCAGTATTTATAGGCAATGAGTTTCTAGTGTTGAGACATCTGGGTAATGTCTATATTATGGTAGTGTTCAACCATATCTTTTAGGAGATAACTGATCTAGTAATAGCTTGAGATTTGTCTAATTCAGTAGTCTTCACTAAGTATATTCAGGGCATTCCATTGGGTCTCTATGAAGTAGAGTAGTATCAGACTATAGATATTCATAAGGAGTAGGAGAGGTATGGCTCAGTTGATAATGACATTTCAAATGTCAGCATAGATATAGTTGTAGATCTCAGTAGTTATGTTTGTATATATGTTCAAGAGTTGTGATAGTTTGTTTGATTTATTATGGTTCTCTATTTCAACATATCTATGTTTTCAGTATATATACTTTTGGTCCTTATTAGTAAGATTCTGTTTATGTAAATTTATATTCTGTAACTTTAGTTGACTTAGCTTTATGCTCTGTGACTTCAGTTTAACTTAGCTTTATGATCTTGCATGTACTTTCCAGATTTGTTCTAAGTCAGAAGTATTCTAGAGGTTGGTTTTGGGTTTCTATGTTACATCATAGATTAGATAACCTTTCTATTTGACAAGATATTCTGGATAGTTCTTGTGACCATATTTGTTGAGGATTTGTTCAACTTTATATTCTTCTTGATCATTAATAATAAAAGATGCTGATAGTTTTATAGTTTAATTTGAGAATAGCTCATCATTATTTTCATTATATTGCTTGAGATATTAGATATTGAAGATGGGGTAAATCTTGATAATATCTAGTAATGCTAATTTGTAGAAAGTTGGAGAGACTTGTGCAATGATTTCAAATAGTCTAATGAATTTGCTATTCAGCTTTATAAAGGGTCTGTACTTGAGGTTATCAACTCAGTATTCTCTGATATCTAGTAGCTAATATCAAAAGTTTCTTCTTAGCAATACTTATTGATATACTGTGATTATTGTTCTTGAGCTTGAGATAAATTCTTGATTGCAATCTGGTTTAAGCTGTGTATTTGAAGTAGAAATTCTTCAATGGCTTTGATAGTAGAGAATTTGTTAGTAGTTCTGATAAGTGTCAGAGGGGTGTTTGAGTTTTGTTCTATATTGGCAAAGGATGGAGTCATTTCAAGAGAAACTTGTTTACTGTTATTATAGACAAACTTGACTGTAGTAAGATATTTATACCAATCATATTGCCAATAAGAAATATAGTTCCTTAACATTTATTTTAGAGTTTGGTTCATTCTTTCCATTTGGCTATTAGTTTTAAAGTAAAAGACTATAGATAGTATAAGTTTCATTCCAAGGTATATATATAGGACTTTCCAAAAGTGGCTGGTGAACTTCAAATCTTAGTCACTAATAATGATCTTGGAAAGACCATAATAGTGGAAGATGTTGTCAAATAAGAGTGTAGTAATTTCAAGTACTATTATAGTTATAGTAGTAGATATAAAGTAGGCTAGTTTGCTAAGATAATTTACAAAGACAATAATTATATCTTTCTTATTCTTGGTTTGGAGTAGTTATATAATGAAGTTTATAGAGATTTGTTTCCAATTGGCAGATAGTACTGAAATAGAGTAGAGTAGGCTAGATTTTGCTAGTGTTGAGGACTTATTATATTGGTAGACATTACATAAAGTGATATAGATCTTTAGCTAATCTGTCATATAGAACTAATAGAAGTTTCAGAAAATAACTTCATAGTATTTGTCAAATTCAAAATTTTTAGCTATAGAGATATTATAACATTTGAATAGAATAGTTCTTCAGAGGTCTCAATTATTAGGAATATATAATATAATCTTGTAATAAATAGTATTATCCTTCAGTTGATATTGGTGATATTGGGAGTACTTATTAATATTATTACTGTTTAGGATTTCTTAGAGTACTTAAGCTTCTTTATCATCAGTATATGCTGTAATAATTTATTCCATAATAGAGTTGGTAACCAAGGTGAGGGTTTGTATAACTTCTTCAATTAGTGATCTGGAAATTACATCAGCAACAATATTTTTCTTACCAGGGCAATACTGGATTTCATAGTCAAAATTGGTAAGAACTTTCTTCCATCTAGCTCACTTTCAAGAAAGGGTAGCCTGGGTCTTAATATTGATTAATGATTTGTAGTCCATCAATACTATAAAGTATACTTCTTCAATATGGGGTTACTATTTGATCAAAGTGTCTATGATGGCTAACATTTTCTTCTCATGGATCATATAGTTGATTTCAGTATCATTGAACTTGTGGAAATGATAGGCTACAGAATATCCTTCTTGCATAAGCACTACTCTAAGGGCTAGGTTAGAGATATCAGTAATAACTTTATATAGTAGGGCAGAATTTGCTGCTTGAAGTATCAGAGTGATTATCAAGACATCTTTCAGTACTTGAAAGGCTATATCTTGTTCAGGTCTCTAATTTATAAGATTGTTGAAGTCTTTCTCTTACTTTGTTATCCAGGGCTATTATTCTTTTTTACTATACTTAGTCATTTGAGTAAAAGTAGTAGCAATCTTGACAAATTTACAACAAATTGCTGGTAATAGTTTGCTAGTCCTAGAAATGACTGAAGGTCTTTCAACTCTTAGATCTGGACCATTCCTTGATTGTAGAGATTTTGCTAGAGTTTACATTAATTCTATTGAGAGTGATAATATATCCAATGAATTGAATTTTCTTTAGAAGGAATTTATATTTGCTGAGTTTTACAAAGAGTTGGTTTTCTTAAAGCTTCAATAGTACTAGTTTAAAGTGTTCAAGATATTCCTCTAGAGTTTTGCTGAAGACCAGGATGTTATCAATATAGACAATAACAAATTTGTCTAGATACAAATATAAAATAGTATTCATCAGTGTCTGGAAGGTTATAGGAGCATTAGTTAAGTCAAAAGGCATAACCAGGAGCTCAAAATGTCCATAGTGAGTTTGGAAGGCAGTTTTGTAGATGTCTTCTTCTTTTATAGCAATTTGCCAGTAACTATTTAATAGGTAAAAAGAGCTCATAAATTGTAGATTGGTAAGCCTATCAAATATCTCATCAATTTGGGGTAGTGGGCAACAGTTCTTAATAATTTACTCATTGAGGTTATGGTAATTTATATATATTTATAGGTCTCCTCCTTTATTAATAACAAAGAGGACTTATGCACTATAGAGTAATATACTAGATCTAATGAATCCTTGTTCTAAAAGTTCATCAATCTCTTTCTTAAATATATTGATTTCTCTCAGAGATATATGATAGATTGACTTGAAGGCTGGCTTGGCATCTGGGATGATCTTGATGGCATGGTCAACTGCTCATTTAGGTGATAAATCTTTTAGAAGTTTCTTTAGAAATATATCTTAGAATTTCTGGAGTAAGGATCTAATATGACTGTCAACTTTGGAAAAGTCTTCTTTAAGATTCTCAGATACTCCTTTAAATAGCCATATAGAGATAGCAAAGAGAGGGTATTTCTTAGCTAGTTTCTTGAGTTATAGCTTATTGATGTGGGTGATCTTTGGACCTGAATTGCTAGAACTGAGCAGGTCTTTTTTATCTTACAGTTTGAAATTGTGGCATTCTTTCTTAATGGTCAAAGAATAGTTTACCCAATCGATTATAGAGTTATCTTATTTTAACCATAGTGTTCCAAGGATGATCTCATTGTCAGGAAGTAGTATGATTTAGAGTATAATATGTACTCAATAGTTACCAATTCTGAAGGGTAGGTTGTGAACTTCCTTGCTAATGATATATGAGGTTCTATCAGCTGTGGTAACTGCTTGAGTTTGTTGTACTGGAGAGGTCAGGACTTTAAGTCTGTTGGCAGTTTCTTTATTAATAAAATTGCCTGAGGTACCACTATTTATCATAATCTTAACAGATACTTGATTAACAAAAGCTTAGAGAGTAAACAGTTTGTCTGATCTAATAATAGTGATTTCAGTTATAGGAGATTTCCTTCTATTGGTTCTTCTTTAGATTAGTTTATTGAAACAAGAGAAGCAATTATCAATTATTTGGGAAGAGTATATTTCAATATCATGGAGGCATCAGTCACTCAGTATAAATCTATCTTTGATTTTCTTATAGAATTATTCCTTCTTATTTATGATAGGCTGGACTGGAGTCTTATTGGATGAGCCAAATCTTTTATATTCTCAAATAGTAGGTAGTAGCTTAGGGACTTTCTTAACTATTAGAGTTAACTTGATTTTTTTGAATAGGATCTGAGTGATGCAAAAACCAATAGAGATTTTGAATGGTGTCCAACTATGATTTCAGATAAGGATAATGATTTTGCCTATATAATTCTCATCAATGACTCCTTCTTCTACTGAGAGTTCTTTTAGTACTAGGCTACTGCAACAGCATATTCTTTCAACATTTTCTTCAAAAATTTAAATACTGATTCCTGTATAGACTTGCTTGACTTCGTGGTTGGAAACTATAGCTTCTTTTACTATATATATATGTAGATCATATCCAGCTGCTTTTTAACTTCCCTTGATTGGAGCCATAGCTGTTGTCCTTAACTTGACAAAGTCTAGTATTTTAGTAGTCAAATTATTGAGATGATGCAGAGTAGTAACCATAGCTTGTATTGTTGTTTGGGCTTTCTGATTAGGACAGATACTGACCATGTATTCCATTTTTTAGCAATAGAAGTATGCTCCACTTCTTCAGAGTTCATTTCTTTCAACTTTAGTGAGTTTCTTAAAGGTACTTGGCTGGGTGGGTTCAGAATTTCAAGGTGTCTATAAGGTAGATGTGGAGGGAGCTTGAGATGCTTTATGCTTGGGTTCTTCTTTCTTAGTCTAAATTTTTTTCTTATTGTTAAATTGTCTTCAAGAAGAATGGGTCCAGCTGTTAGAATTCACTTAATCATAGTCTTAATTCTTACCAGATACTATTGTTGGTGATCACAACTAACTGGGTATCCTTGTTATTAGATTTTTCTTATAAGCCATTCAGATAGTACATCAAATAAATAGTCTGCTTTTGTACCATTTCATACTTCATCATTGGCAATATATCCTAGGCCAATGGTTTTCAGAAGTAACTTGAGTTTTGTACAGAAGGTTTTGAATTCCTCCTTACCATATATATCAAATTTGAGATTGTGGAGTTTAACATGAGATTTAGCAATTAGGGTTTCACTGTAGTATTGAGCAATCATGAGTTTTTTGAGTTCAGAGGCTACAGGATAGACTCTATATCCTGGGGTATTATTTGCTATATTTTGGGCAACAACTGCAGGTTGGGTATCCTATATAAGGGGTTTCTCGGAAAGAGTTTACCACCATTCTTCAGTAGGTTCTTAGAAGAATATAACAACTCAATGGAGGTCATAGTAGTAGCAAAGAGTTATTCCAGAGTATGGTCTTGATTGTTTGTCAGAAGACAGTTAGCAACTCACTCATTGGTCTATTGATTGGCTTCAAAAATGGTATCAACTATACTAATGAAGCTTTGGACTTCTTGTGCAGTACCATTGAAGATAGATAGGCTCAGATTTCTTTTGGTCAGGTCTGTTCAACTAGGGTAGTAATGGTTGCTACCATTATGGCTACTTGGGCTATGAGATCTAGAATCTGTTAGTTTGCCATATTGTTTACTGAAGATAGTTGGACTACTGGTAGTGGGGTTACTGGTACTACTTGAGATACTGGTGTAGAGTGTAATGGTGTTTTTTGAGTCTGTATAAGTTGCTGGAGTAATAGTTGCAGATCTGGAGTAAGGGCTCAATAGATAGTTGTCTACTATTGTATAGGTGTGTTTTGTTCTGATAGAGATATGTCTTCTTTGGTAGTATATCCAGGATCAAATTCACTGAGATACTCCTCCTCCTCTTCAGTTTGGTCTCTGTGTACTTAGGTTTACTCAATGTCAAAGTAGATAGAATTAGTTGTATATCTGATTTCAGATGGGCTTAATTCAAAATCTGGTTCTAATTCAGTATTGGTCTCAGTTTCAGGTAGGGTTATAGCTGGGCCTGCTTCTAGTTCAGAATCAGATTGTTGATGGAGAGTTTCTCCAGCTTTTTCTTTAAGAATATAGCAGGCCTTATAATTCTGGAAGCAGTAGTATAAAGTAGTCTTAGTCCTTGTATAGTAAAAGTTGGTAGAGTTGAGCCACTTAGCTACAGAGACTTGAGCTTCATGAGGAACTAAGGCTAGAAAGACAGCTGCTGGTTATCTTAGGTTACTCAGATTTGTGGAGCTGACAAAACTCTTATTAAGAAGAGTAAAGAAGGCTTCTATAAGACCTTCTTCATCTTGACTTACAGGGTGTAGAGTAAGGAGTTTGGTGTATAGGGTTTCACCTATCTGCTGATTTAATTAGAGTACTTCTTTTTATAAATAAAGTCTCACTTATTATAGATATGGAGGTCAAATTATCCTTATATATTAGATTCAATTTTCTCCAGATTGTCAGATGGTTTGGGATAAATTCCAGTTCAGAGGTTGGGCTTTATAAACTTATAGAAATTCTCATAGAGATTTATAGTAGAGTGAGGAAGCATCTTGAAGTAAAATTGAATTATAAACTGCTGCTACTAAGTTATAAGAGGGTTACTTGTTAGGGTAACCATTATGTAGTTCTGGAAGGGTTTTCTGGAAGTTCTGGATATTCTGAAAGACTGTTTTCTTTAGATCAAGATCAATTTCATATGAAGTATATCCTCTATGCTTATTGATTTTAAGATTGAGTTGATATCTCAACCAAAGTCCTTTATCAGACTAGTTCTGGATATTCAGAATTTTCCATATTTTAGAAAGTTCAAGAAACTAAGACCAGCTTAGTTGAATTAGTGTATCACTACAGACAATATCTAATTAGAAAATTTTGTGATAGGGTTAGGAGTGACATCTACTGGGGAGCAGATTTACTTAAGAGTGATTTGTAGATTATTAAATAGATTTATTTATTATTCATGATATTACTATACTAGGAGTAGTTGTATGAAGAAATATTGTAGGGAAGTGTTCAAAATTATTCTTATCTATTTAAGTCTAAGATTCTGAGATCTGGAAGAGAGGGTATTTATACTAATAGGAAGCTATCTGGACTATGTTAAATATGGATGTAGCACTTAGTGTCTTGCTGAGTTGGAATGCAGTTATATAGTACAAGAGTGATCTGATATGTCAAGAGATCATCTGACTGCTGAGTCAGTTTACAATCATATTATATAAGACTAATCTAACTATACTAATGACTGCTGAGCTATCTATAGATTTTGATACTATCTGAGTAGTCTTTGATGATATTATTATTGATGATATCATCTCTGATAAAGTAGTTGTCTATAAAGAGTGATTCTTGAGTTACTTCTCCCTGTTCACTGAGATAGTAATATATTGGAATCTTATTACTGTCTCACAAGATAGCATCATCTATCTTGTATACTGGATATAGAGTTAGTTGGCAAAGAAGGGGTGCATTACCTTCACTTTCATTGAATTCACTATCTGCATATCTTCTATAAGTTATAGTTCTATGAGTTACAGAGTTGTAGTATACTGGTGATTATACTTTATGTTACTCATACTCAAATAATAGAGTTATTGATTTGATCTCAAGAGTTATCTGAGGTATAGGTTGTATTTTCCAGTCTCTTTATTGTAGTTGAAGTAATCAGGAGCAAATGCAGGTTAGTACTTGTGCCAGTGGTCATTATCCCAATAGGTCTCATAGATGGTTATAAACTGTTATAAGTTCATTGGTAAGATTGACAGAGTGATCAGAGTTGGCAGAGATCCTTGGCTTGAGGTCATGTTGGTATCAGAGGAATCATTATCTTCTACTTCATCATTATTAAACTGAATTATATCATAGATATCCTTCATAGTATATCCAACTTAGGGCATTTATAGGATGTAGTCATCAGAGTGTGGGAAGATTCTATCTATAGTTTGAATATACTCAATATACTTATGGTTGAGTTCTTATACCATATCATCAATTTGGCCATAGAATAGGGTTGCAATCATTTCAGCAGCAGTAACTCAGAGATAGGGAATAAAGGTGCTATACTTATAAAAGAGTTCTTAGTGTTTGCAAGTGATGAGTTTCTGATGTTGAGACATCTGAGTAATATTGGTATTATAGTGGTATTTAATTATATCTTCTAGGAGATAGCTGATCTAGTAGTAGCTTGAGATTTGTCCAATATAGTGAGCTTTATTGAGTATATTCAGGATATTCTATTGGGCTTCTATAAAGTAGAGGGATGCTAGGCTATAGATATTTATGAGGGGCAGAGAGAGTATTGCTTGATTGATAATGGCATTCTAAATATCAGTATAGATATAGTTGTAGATCTCAGTAATCATAGTTATATATATATTTAAGAGTTATGGTTATTTGTTTTATTTGTTATAGTTCTCTGTTTTGATGTGTCTTAGTATTCAGTATATATGTATTCACTCTTGATTGATAAGATTCTGTTTATATAAATCTTGTATTCTGTGACTTTGAGTTGACTTAGCTTTGTACTCTATAACTTTGTTTTAACTTAGCTTCATGATCTTGCATGTGATTTCTGAATTTGTTTGGAGGGTAATGTATAATTTCAGTAGCTTGGAGGTTGTGTATATACTTACAAATAGGGTCCTATGATGTAGAGGTGAGACAGACTTCTGTTGAGTGGTATATCTCTTATAGACTTTAATGTTAGTAAGAGTATTGAGTATCAGTGAGGTGTGGGTTAGAATCTGTAGTCTGTAAGCTAGTAGATAGTAGACATTAGTGAGACTTAGGACTAGACTGAAGTCTTGTCTTGAAGTATAAAGATATTATAATAGCTTTCTTCTAATTTCTGAGTAATATGGTGGTATTTCTTGATAAATATTATACTGAACTTTCAGTTAGAATATTTAGTAGTAGGTGGTAGTTTCAAGTATAAGAACTGCTTTAATATAGGGCAGAAAGGGAAGATTATACAGATATTTAAACATTAGCTAAGAGAGTGTAAGATACTTGATGACTTCTAGAAAGAGATTGAGGGCCATCTGGAGGTAAGGTAGTATATCAATAGAAGAGAGGGTAGATAGGGGGTTTTGAAGAAGAGAATGATAGAATGTATTAGTGATGAGTAACTTACTATTGGGTAAATATTAGTGATATTAATAAGATTGACTAGATGCTAGTTATATATATTTGAAGATAGAAAGAGGATGACCTTGGAGAAAAAGATAGTAAGGTGGAAGAGATTGATAGTAGATGTTCTATCTGACTGATAGTAGAGGTAAGGCCCTCAAGGAGAATACTATCAGTATCTAATAGAAGTGATTTATAAGAGAAGTTAGAGCAGATTACTGTAGATAATAGTATATTTGTATTTAAAAGAGTGGGGGTTAGAGAGAGATAATATATTAGGGTAGAGTAGAGTGAGATAGGGTGGAATGGGGCTACTGGTGTGGTATGAGAACCTTTTTATTATAGACTAGTTAATAAAGTGAGTTTGAGTAACTTAAAAAAAAAAAATACTAAGATATATTTATTTATTAGTATAACTAATAGGAGTTCAATAATATCTACTCTCTATCTCTAAAAGATATAGATTGGTAGTATAATTAGTTATAGTAGTACTTGAAAGTTCTTTTTTCCTTAGTACTTCTGGTAGATATTATATTTCTTGAGTATATTTCTAACTTATCTTCTGAGGTTAGACTAGTATTGGTATATTGTTTATAGTTTTTATTTTATATTTACATATCTATCCTTGGTAAGCTTTTCAATATTTTTGTCAGATATAGTCTTTTTGTACTTTGACAGTCATAGGAACTTCCTTTAGAGTATAGTTTCTTAGTACTCTTCTTCTGATTTATTGAGATTGGTAGGAAAGTATATTAATATTGTTATAGACTTTTCCTGTTTTGTGGATAATCATTCTGTAGAATAAGAATCCAGTGGATAAGAATTCTGATAGATTTCTTATAGTTAAATAGCTATTTGAGAGCAGTATGATCAGTTATTAGAGTAAACCTTTTTCTGATAAGATAGTACTTAAATAGGATGACTGTTCATATAACTATAAGATATTCTAATTTAGAGCTATCATAGTTAGTTTACTGCTAATTAGTAGTTTAGCTTATATAAGCTATCATATAGTACTACTAGTTAGATCCTTTTTGGGCTAAGACTACTTCAAGACTATCTTTAAAGATATCTATATATAAGATAAATAGATTCTGTAGATTGGATTATATAAATACTAGTACTGTAGTCATATAGTTCTTAAGTTCTCTGAAGACTATTTCTTATAGTTCCACCTATTTATATAGTATTCCTTTCTTGAGAAGGATTTGAATTAAAGTAGCAATTTGGGCAAAGTTCTTAATAAATCTTCTATAGTAGAATACTAATATCAGAAATGATAGTGTTTCCTTCAGAGTCTTAGATATTGGCCAGTTATTAATTTTCTCAGGTTTCTATATATCTACATGAGTTTCTTCTTTAGAAACTATGAATTCAAGAAATTAAGTTTCTGTTTTCTAAAGTAGTACTTCTTTATATTATATCTCAGATAGTTCTTACAAGAATTCTTCTAGATAGTATAGGTGTTTTTCAAAATTTTCTGAGTAGATATTAGAATCATCTATATATACAATTAGGCAGTAGTGGATCAGTGGGATATAAATTAAGCTTATTATTCTCTGAAAGATTGAGGGTATATTGTAGAGTCTAAAGAGTATTTAGAGGAATTTAAACAATTTTCTAAAATAAGAAAGGCTATCTTCTAAATGTTCTTGATGTCCATAAAAATCTTATAGAATCCTGTAAAAGATCTATACTACTGAAGTATTTAATGTCCTATAATTGGTCTAGGAGATCATTGATTCTGAATAAGGAATAAGTATCTTTTTTTATTACTAAGTTGAGCTTTCTATAATCTATACAGAGTTTCTATCCTTCTTTCTTAAGTATAATGAGTATAAGACTGACCCAGAGGCTGATAGAGGATTAGATAACTCTATTGTTTAAGAATTCCTAAATGTGTTCCTTCTTGAATATCTTTAGATAGTGAAGTATTCTATAAGGCCTTTGCTAGATAGATGTTGCATTTTCTATATTTATATTGTAGTAATATAATGGATTATATGATAGATTGCTATAGTCTGTGGTAAAGATATTTCTATACTTATAAAAAAGTTCTACTAGTTGCTATTATTACTGAGATATCAATTCTCCATCTCTTTCCAGTACCATTCGGGTTACACAACCTTTGGAGAGTACTTCCAACATCGTTTTTGGCAAAAAGAGACTAACAACATGGCAACCGACAAGCAACCTGAGGTGCGTACTGAGCAGGGTGGCCCAAGCGCTTTCGACTGGCAGCAGGTGGGGTGGGGTCCAGGCCTGGGGGGGGGCATGAGGGGGCTGCTGGCCGGTGGACATGGAAGGGGTAGAGGAGGTGGCGGAGGCTTTGGATCTGGAAGGGCGAGCTTTGTGGAGACGGTGAAGGAGAGACAACAGGCATCAGGACTGGAGGGCTGGCTGAGGAAGGGCAGGGAGACCGAGAAGGAGAAGGTGCCGGTGTAGGGGGGAGCAGCCCTTGGAAGAGAGGGCAGTAGAGCTGGGGGAGTAGCGGCTGGGGGGAGTGTGACTGCTGATGGTGGTGGGACTGTCAATCTGGAAAAAAATCCATATGTGACGGCTGATGGCGAGGCTGAGTGGCTGAGGCTTAGATGACAAGGGGACTTGGCCGATGGTGTAATGGGTCTGGCGGTGGCCCCGTTGCTCAAAAAATCGATCTCAGCATTCGCAGTTACACTGTGCTTCCGGGGCCTAGCGGTGACAGTGAAAATAGTGTTGGGGCTCATCGCTAAGCAGGTGGCAGGGGCTGCATCCGTGAAGTTTTTGAAGGGCCTAGAGGGAGTGGAGGTTGGTTTTGAGGAGGCGGCTCTATTGGAGGAGACATTGAAGGTTGGATTGGTGGTTGGAGAGGTGTGTGTTCCGATGGTGTGCTGTCTGAAGTGGGATCCTAGGGTGGTCCAATTGCTGGTAAAAGGAGTGCTGACGGTGACAGCAATGGAGACGAGAAAGAGGGTTGAGGACTTCATGGCGGAATATGGAGAGGTGGTAGATGTTGGATTTTGGGTCTGGGAAGGGACTACACTCAGGACTGGGGACGTGGATGTATGGATTAGGCTGGCTGGGAAGGAAGCTACTGGGAAGGCAAGGGACTGGCCTTCGGCGATGGTCTGGGGAGTGATTTTGTATAAGGTGACGAGGGTGAAGGGAAGTGAGAAGGAGGAGGAGGATTTGTTGGAAGCACTAGAAGAGTTGGAAGGTGCTGTGGAGAAGCGGGTGAAGGCTTGGGCAGCCTTTGTGGAAGCAACGCACTTGGAGGTGGTGGATGAAAAGCGGATTCGAGTGAACAAGAAGCAGTGGAAAAGGGATCAGGGGCGTAGGAGGCAGAAAGAGTTGCTGGCCAAGCTGGACAACAGGCCACTGGGGAATGCGAGTGAGGGGAAGGGTGCCGGGGGTACCGGAGCAAGTATCTGGGCTGGCGAGGGAGAGGGGAAGGACATGAAGGCAGAAGGAGAGGATGGGGAGAAGACGAGTAAGGATCTATTTGCTGATGGCACGCTGGAGGTTTGGGAGGAGGATTGGGAGAGCTCCCCTACCCCTACCCCCCTTATTAGGCATGGCCCGGCTTCCCGAAACAGGGTGGTAGAGGATGTGCAGATGCGAGGGGCCCAGAGGGTGCAATTCGGGGTTCCGGAGGTGGTGTATGGTGGACAGGTGGTGGCTACTAGTGAGGAGGAACTGGTGGATGTCCCAGAGGTATGGGATGAGTCTGCGAGTGTTGGGGCTGACACCACTATGTTGGACGGAGGGAGGCCGGTGACTCTGGGAGGGAAGGAGGTGGGGAACTTGATTTGGATGCGTCAGATGATGAATGACCTGGTGGCAGAAGAGTTGGGGGAGGTGGACTTGCGGGTGATGAGTGATGAGCACTGGGCTGGAATACTGCAGGGGGATGGAGTGACGAAGGCATTGAAGGCGGAAATTCTTGCGGTGTACCTAGCAGAGGAAGGGTATGAGGTGAATAAGGAGAGAGAGGTAGAGATAGCAGTCATTGCGGGGGAGTGGGCTGAATACTGCTGGAATGAGCGCCATGGACTGCAGCTCTGGCAGGAGGCATGCATCGAATATAGGGAGGAGTTTGAGGAGAAGGCCGATGATGGATGAATGAACTGCTGGCTGGATTGGAGGCTCAGAGGAGGGAAGAGGAGGAGGTGGCTGCAGAACACAATCTGGACACAGTGCAGGAGGAGATGAGCATAGAGCAGTAGAGATCGATTGACAAAATAACGTATATCATTATGAACAGTACAACTAACATTTTTTCTTTAAATGTGAATGGGCTACGGGGGGCTACTTGACGTAGAAACATTTTTTCCTGGATGAAGGGATTGGAGGCTGATCTCTTCCTACTGCAGGATGTTAGGTGTGAGGATGATTTAAATAAGAAGGAGTGGACAAAGGAATGGGGAGGTGCTGCGATTTGGAAGGGCAAGGTTGGAATTTTGGTTCAGAAAGGTAGAGAGGAGATACAGGATACGAGATGCTGGGGGGAGAGACTAGTCTGGGGAGAGTGGATTCGTGCAGGTTGGGAGCCAGTTACTGTTGGCTCCTGCTACTGTCCTGCGGTATGGGGTGAGTGGGTAGATTGGATGACAGGTTTACTGGAGAGTGGGAGCTTGGTAGAGACTGGGGTGGATATACTTGGGGGTGACTTCAATATGATTCGGGACACACTATTGGATAGAACAGATGGAGGATGAGGTGCTGAGAGCAGGAGTGGAGGACTAGTAGCTTGGGAGGAGGTCGAGAGACTAAGTGCACTGGTAGACACTGGGAGGGAGTGCTGGGGGAATAGGAGGGTTTATACATATTGGGCAGGGGGTCTGGGGATAAGAATCGACTGGATACTGACAGCCAGCTGCTGGGGCCTAGATGTTTGGAAGTCATTGGAGGTAGAATGGTGTCCATAGTCAGACCACTGGGGGCTTTTGGGACAGGGGCGCTTTGGGGGAAGTGGGGATGGGCCTGGACATTGGTGCCTCAATTCCTCTTTGTTAGATGACAAGACCCGGTGAGATGGGTGGGCTATAGACATTCAGCGGAGGGTGGAGAATTGGCAGCAGGAGGGTGTCCCCATGGGAGTTCGGTGGATGAGGTTGAAGGAGATGGCCAAGATTTATTGGAGTGAGGCTGGCAAGGAGGCTGGGAAGCAGAGGAGATGTAGAGTGCATTGGGCTTCTACTAGGTTAACTAAGCTACTGGAGGAGTGGGCGAGGTTAAAAATGCTGGAGGGAGAAGATGATTGGAGGTTAATGAGGGCGAAAATGGAGGTCAGGGAGCTACAACAGATGCTGCAGGAAGAGGAGGAAGCGAGGGTACAGGGTTTGGCAGCATGTCTCTGCTGGCAGGATTTGGAGGAAGGGGAGAGACCTTCCCAGTTTCTTACAAGGGCTCTTAGGGCAAGACAGGTACAGCAATGGTGGGAAGAGGTGCTGGATTCCGAGGGTGTACTGGTGCATGGAGTACAGGACATTCTTGGATCACTGAAGGAGAGATGGAGTGGATTGTGAAGTGAGGAGGAGGGTGGGGCAGATGCTGTGACTATTGACCGAGCATTGGAGGATTGGCACCCACCACAAGTTGAGGGGCTAGATGACCTGGTGATACTGGTACAGGGAGATGAGATCCACCAGGTTCTCACCACGACAATGCCAGGTATGGCACCTGGAGAGGATGGTCTGCCCTGGGACTTTTGGAAGCGAATGGTTGGAGTCCCAGGGGTGGTGGGAGAGATGACAGCATTGTGCGACTCCATTCTACAGACTGGGAGGTGGGTGGGGGAGCAAGATCTTGGGCTGGTGACGCTACTATATAAAAACAAAGGAAGGCGGGAGGATTGGAAGAACTGGCGGCCAATAATGTTGCTTGATATGGACAGGAAGTTGGTGACCAAGGTGGTGGTGGCAAGATTACAGAAGGTGGCCCAGCAAGTTATGGGTATGGAGCAGAGGGAATTTGTGGGCGGTCGGCTCATCAGAGATGGCACTGCCTGGGTACATGGAGTTATTGAAGGGGCAAGAGCCTGTGGACTGGATGGGTGACTAGTCTTCTTGGACCAGGAGAAGGCTTATGACCGGGTGTGCAGAGTCTGGCTAGCGAAAGTTTTGAATAGGATGGGGGTTCCGCCCCAATTCCGGTCAGCGATGGTCAACCTACTGGAAGGGAGTAGGGCTGCGCTTATGTGCAATGGTCATCGAGGGGTAGTATTCCCCTTGGGCAGGGGGGTGCTCCAGGGGGACCCACTGTCCCCCATTTTGTACGCTCTTTCTCTGGAACCCCTTATGGATAGAATTCGGTGGAAGATAGAAGGACTCTCTGTTTTTGGCATAGGATGGAAAGTTGGGGCCTTTGCAGATGACATGGTGGTTGGTTTGGGTTCGATTGCTGACGTTGAAGAACTCAAGAAGACTGTGGAGTGGTATGAGGAGCACTCAGGAGCGAAGTTGAATTGGCATAAGTGTGAAACGATGGTGCTTGGCAATGGTTTGGTGGGAGGGGAGGTTATAGGAACAATCGTCCCCACTGGTGAGGCAGTGCAGTACTTGGGCATCTATCTGTCTGTCTATGGGTCAGTACTGCCCAGGCTATGGTGGGAGCAGAGGATTGGGATCTGGGAGGAGGCCCTGCAGAGCTGGGGGGGTAGACATTTTTCTCTGGCAGGATGGGTCTCAATTTTGAATGTCTACTGGCTGCCGAAGCTGTGGTACCTGGCTTATCATCTGGATTTCCCAGCTTGGGTGGTGAAGAGATTAGTGAAGTTGGCAAAGGGATGGATCTGGGCTGGAAGGCGGAGTCAGATTGATTGGGAGACCTTGTCCCTACCAGTGGCGAGAGGTGGTCTGGGACTGGTTGACTTCCCAAAACGACTATGCTGCTTGCGGGCATAGTGGCTAAAGAGAGCAGTAGAATTGGGAGGAGGTGGTTGGGTTCCTCTGCTACAGAAAATCTGGGAGAGGCGGACATCACCACAGGGCACAACTGGGGATCTCCTCGCATTAGTTGGACTTCAGGATACTAAGCGACTGCGATATAGGGGATTTTGGTGGGAGATAGCAGAGGGGGCACACCGCATTGGAATTCGTTGGCAGGAGAATGAAGGAGAGGAGGATTGGGGCCCGGCGATGTGGAGATGGGATCGTGTATTGCTGGGTGGTGTCCCTTTAATTGAGTTCGACATTAGTGATGGAATGGAATGCCAAAGGGGACCAGGCCAGGATCTGTGGCCTAGCAGTTGGCAAGGAGTTGGAATCGGCGAAGAGTGGAACTGGCATGGTGTCTGGACTTGGAGTGCTGCAGTGAGAAAGTGGATGCCGCCAAAGTACTGGGTGGTCTGGTGGCGCATGCTGTAGAGGAATGTGATGCTCAACTTTTGCTCAGGGCACCTCATTGTAGGGGGGTGCTTTGACTGTGAAGAGTGCCATAATGTAGGGCAGGAGGGGGGTTGGGTGCAGATGCCTGAACATTGGCTAGGAGAGTGTAAGGTGTTGGGGGAATTTTGGTGCACAATTGGGAAATGCTTGGGGGTACAGCATAGGGGAGATGAGGTATGAGGGAGGTGGGAGGACTTGAGGGAACGATTGGTAGGGGGGATAGGGAAGGAGTGGATTACTTTGGGCTGGGCATTGGCTATTTGGGTAGGACTGGCTAGTCATTGGCTATTTGTCTTTGAGGGTGGAAGCAGGCAGGGCTTGGGGGACCGGTTGGTGAGGTGGCATTGGCTGATGGAAGACACCTTAACAGGTTGGTGGCTTGGTTGGGGGTTGCAGGGTGGTCGGAGATGCCGCTTAGTGGAGATAATTTGTGGCCAGAGTGGGGGGAGAGTTGGTATAGTGGGTGATAGGGTAATCTTCATTCAGGAGGAGGTGGAGAGGAGCCCCCCTATGGGGATTGGGTAGTGGGTGGTGGTGCTGTATACTTATTCATAGACTGGTAATAAAGGCGGAGTCCAAGTAACTATAAAAAAAAAGAGATATCAATTCTCCTCTAATATTAGTAGAAGACTTTACTTTCTCTTAGATTGCAGAAAGGTCTTTCTTTTCTTCTGAGATCTTTTGCTGTTTTCTAATAGATTTAGTTCATAAACTTCTCTATATATCCAATATAGAGTACCAGATAGTCTATAATGGTTTCTTTTGACAGAATGAGATTGTCTTAGCTTTGATTAGTTACTTAAGAATATATGGAATTTATCTTATCTGAGAATATATGTTCTTCTATATATATCAAGATTTTTTGAGATCTTTATTTAGTTTGAAGAATAAGTTTCTGAAGTCTGGTGGTGCAAAGATTTCGAAAATGGTATACTCTCCTAGTTCTAAGATAAGGTTCTTGAGAAGTTTGACTGATTGGCACTATACTTGTTAGAGTATATTCTTCTTGAAGTAATTAACTTGAAGGAGGTATACTTCTTTCTTATCTGAGCTTTCAAATCTTTTGGTCTATCTTATGTCTTGAGTTAGTTCAGAGACTTTCTAAAGTCACACCCCTTTCTCTGCTACCTTACTGGTCACAATGATTTAGTAGGTTATGGACAACACAGACAACATAGGCAACACAGGCAATATGAGCAACACAGGTGGGCAAGATGGGCAAGATGGGCAAGATGAACAAGATGGACAAGATGGGCAAGATGGGCAAGACAGGTAAGATGGGCAAGACAGGCAAAATGGGCAAGATAGGCAAGATAGATAAGATGGGCAAAACAGGCAAGATGGGCAAGATGAGCAAGACAGGCAAGACAGGCAAGATGGGTAAGATAGGTAAGATGGGCAAGATGGGCAAGATGGGTAAGACAGGCAAGATGAGCAAGATAGGCAAGACAGGCAAGATGGGCAAGATGGGCAAGATAGCAAGATGGCAAGACAGGTGACATGGGCAAGACAGGCAGATAGCAAGACAGGCAACATGAGCAAAATGAGCAAAACAGGCAACATGGGCAACACAGGCAACATGGGTAATATAGGTAATATGGGCAATATGGGTAACACAGACAATATGTGTAATATAGGTAATATAGGCAATATGAGCAATACAGGCAATATGGGCAATATGGGTAACACAGGTAATACAGGCAGGCAAGATAGACAAGATGGGCAAGACAGGCAAGACAGGCAAGACAGATAAGATGGCAAGATGACAAGATGAGTGATATGTGCAAGATGGGTAAGATGGGCAAGATGGGCAAGATGGGCAAGATGGGCAAGATGGGTAAGATAGGTAAGATGGGCAAGACAGGTAAGATGACAAGATAGCAACATGGGCAACATGGGCAACATGGGCAGATGGCAAGACAGGTGATATGAGCAAGATGGGCAAAATGGGCAAAACGTGCAAAATGGGTAATATGAGCAACATGGACAACACAGGCAGGCAATATGGGCAATATGGACAACATGGGCAATACAGGTAACATAGGTAACACAGGCAGGTAACATGGGCAACATGGGCAATATGGACAATACAGGCAATATAGACAATATGGGCAATATGGACAATATGAGTGAGCAAGACAGGTAAGATGGGCAAGATGGGCAAGATAGCAAGATGGGTGACATGGGTAAGACAGATAGATGGCAAGACAGGCAACATAGGCAAGATAGGCAAAATGGGCAAAATAGGCAATATGGGTAATATGGGCAACATAGGCAACACAGGCAACACAGGTGGGTAAGACAGGTAAGATAAACAAGATGGGCAAGATGGGCAAGATGGGCAAGATGTATAAGATAGGCTAAATGGGCAAGATAAGAGGTACTAATAGGGATAGGTCAGATGCACATACCAAGTACTTGAGGTGGTTGGGGCTCACAACCCATACTCACTAGATGAGGCAGACTGGGTAGGAGGATCTAGTTACTTGGGCAGTGAGGTTGCAACTCACACCCTAAAGGTACAAGACTGGGTGAGTATAAAGATAGATTGAGATTGGGGTGAAATGGGGCTACTGATGTTGTATGAGGACATGTGGCATATAATAGATAGTTAATAAATGAGACTACAGCCTAAAAAAAAAAAAAAAAAAAAAAAAAAAAAAAAAAAAAAAAAAAAAAAAAAAAAAAAAAAAAAAGAGACTTTCTAAAGTTGAGATATTTCAACCTTTATAAAGACTACCTGAGAAATTTTCTCTCTTCTGTAGATTCAAATCCATTCAGTACTACTGTTTATAATAAAACTATATATTGATAGAATTAATATATTATAAATAATCAAACTAACTATTAGCTTTAAGTTCTGTATTTTTATAAGAAAGTGCTAAGTTCTAATTATCTATTATAGTAGAGTTCAGGTATCACTTTCAGATTTATATACTGATAGAAGTGCTGTACTTATATTCTAAGTTGATCAGATTCGGAATTATTAACAAGTCAGATCTAAGGGTTCTATAATAAGAATACTGCTTTATTCTTATATTTAAAGAAAGTAGAGATGAGGTTATAATATACTCAGTATAGAGAGTATTTATACATATTTGAGACTATGACTAAATATTATACACTGAGTATATTTATATATATTTATACTATTTTGGGTAACTATAATAGCTAGTCAAAAATTCTATAGAAATTTCTATAGAAATTTCTAGAGGAATTTTTATCAGAATTTTTAGTAGCTTATAGATATATAATGATTTATTATATCCTTCTCTTCTTTATCTGAGTCTACTTATTAGACTCAGTACTAAACTTTAGATACTCATCAAACTAAAGGACAGTATACTAGACTACTTAAAAAATAATATTGCTTTATTATTTATTACTTAAATTGATAATATTCTCAGAGAATACTCTATATAAGTGATTAAGAACTTAGGGTTAGATATAAAAAAGAAGATAGAGTCTTTTGGTAGCAATATAGGTATAGTTGTCAATAAAAAGACAGACTTATTATTTGATAGCACTGAGAGTAGCTTGTTGATGGATGAGATATTCTATCTCATAGTACCTTTTTAATTCTTAATAATAGCAGAAAGTCTGAGGCCCTTTCTCTGCTATCTTACTGGTTATAATGATTTGGTAGGCAACCTTCTGGGTCTACTTTTCACAATTATTACCCCCTTGGGTTGGTTTGCTGTACCTATTGCAGGGCAGTGGGAGGGAGGCAATGGTGATGAGTTGCCCCTTTATCAGTATCAGATTGGTGTCTTCTCTACTTTTTTATAGTTTCTAGTATCTTTGGCTATATCTGGAGTATATCTATTTTGATACAGCATCTTCTTTCTTTTACTGTCACCAATAAGGTACTGTCTTGGTGTATCATAGACTGTATAGGGAGTTGGTCAACCTTGGGCATTAAGTACTCATTATAGGTTATCTACAGGTCCTTGGTGCTTGTAGTGGGGCTCTCTGGCTTTGGTGAGCTTCCTGGCAAGTACAGTTCTAGTGTAGGTGACTGCTTTTCAAGTATTGTTAGGATGAGAGAGGAGATGGCTGTCACAGATAAGTAGAAGGGCAATAATGGTATATCAGTAGGGTACCAGACTGGGGGTGATCATCAGGGCTAGAGTAGGTACTACTTTGGTGAGGTCTTTTGATTGATATAGAGTAGTTAGATAGTAGTTACATATCACTCTCAGCTTCTTTTGGTAATTCAGCAGGTTGGGCCCCAGTCATTGGGGGGAGGTCAGGGGGTCTGAGGCTATCTATTTCAGGTATCTTGGCTATACTTAACTGGAACTGAGAGCTGATATGGTAATGCGATCGAGGCTCACAGACTTGAGTAGTGGGGTATTTGGAGTTTTCTTCTACCTCATATATATGTATATAAGTCCTTTACTTATCTTAACTTAGAGAACCAGGCCCTACCTATTGTGATGTACTTTGATGAAGATTTTTCTTTATCTGTCATTCTCTTTGGGATAGCAGAGGCTATTCTATTTGGCTCAAGTATGGCCTTGTATATACATTGGGGTCTTGGGTATATGCTTTTGATCATTGGTATATGACTGAGTTCCCCCTGGTGGTAGGGAGAGCATGGTGTGTAGAATGAGGTATGGGCCAATATAGGCCCTGCTGTGTCTAACATAGTTGAGCTACTGGATAATAACTAGCCTAGGTTAATGAGGGGGCAGTGCTTGAAGGGTAGTGGGGGAGGGTTTTGGCCTATATATTCTAGGTTCTTTTCTAATAAAAATCCACAGGACATTGAGTCCATTAAAAAAAAATAAAAAAAAAAAAAGTCTGAAAATATTAGATCCTTCTAAGACATTGTTGGTCTCATTTAGATCTGGGTCTCTAGAGATTTATATGTTAACAGAAGGTAGTTCAGTAGAATTCTATTAGTATTCAAGACAGTAGTAATGATCTTATTTTTAGTTTTTTCTCAATATTATTACTGGATACTCATATTGAGAGTAGATTATCTATATGGGATTATTTCAGAAATTCTATCAGAATTTCTATTATATTAGATGTCTGTATCAGATTACTACTTCTATATTTGGTAAAAAATTGTCTTCTCTTTCCCAGATAATATTATACTTGAGATATTTTTTCTATTTTATAAGATATAATCAGAAACTAGTATATGAAGTCAATTATATTTTATATTACAAGAACTACTAATTTAGATAAGTTTTCAAGCTCATCCAGTACTATCTCATGAAATAGAAAAAATATCTTGAGTTTGATACTATCTGGAAAAATAAATATAACCTTTTGCCAAATATAGAAAAAGTAGTAATCTGATACAGATATCTAGTATAATGAAAATTCTGATAGAATTTCCAAAAGACAGTTATATCTCTGAATACTTCTGATGAAGAGAAGTATAAATAATCTAATAAATTTATATAGATAATCTACTACAATATAAGTATCTAGTAAAGACACCAGGAATAAACTAAGAACAAGATTATTGCTACTGTCCTTATAGCTATTAAATACTAATAAAACTCTACTAAACTGCTCTCTGTTAATATATAAATCTCAATAGATTCAGACCCAAATGAAGTCTAATAATATCTTAGAAGAATTCAACTTCTGTTATCAATAAGAATTAAAGAAGTACTATGAGATTAGATATCTTATTTATCAATAAGCTACCCTCAGTAGTACTAAGCAATAAGCCTGCCTTTTTATTGACAACTATATCTATATTATTGCTAAAGACTTTATGTCTTTTTCTGCATCTAATCTCAAATCTTTGACTACTTTTATAGGGTATTCTCTAAGAATATTACTAATTTAGATAATGAACAATAGAGCAATATTATCTTTTAAGTAGTCTAGTATACTGCTCTTCAGTTTGATGAGTATCTAGAGTTTAGTACTGAATTCAATAAGTAGATTTAGCAAAGAAGAGAAGGATGTAATGAATCATTATATATCTATAAGCTACTAGAATTTCTGATGGAAATTCTAATAGAAATTTCTATGGAAATTTCTATAGAATTTTTAACTAGTAGTTATAGATATATATAACATATAGTATACTATATATAGATATATCCAGTATACTATATTTAGTTATAACTTCAAATCTATATAAATATTCTCTATATTGAGAATTTTGTAATCTCAGCATTGCTTTTTCTAAATATAAAAATAAAGTAGTATTCTTATCACAATCCTCAGACCCAGCTTATTAATAATTTGGAGCCTAATCAACTTAGGATACAAGTACAGTACTTTTTCCAGTATAAGAATCCAAAAGTAATATTCTGGACTACTCTACTATAATAGATAATTGAAACTTAGTACTTTTCTCACAAATATCTAGTACTTAGAGCTAATAGTTATCTTAATTATCTATAATATATTAATTCTATCAGTATATAGTTTTATTATATAATATCTCTATTACTATTAATTAGATAGTACAATATTGCTCATACTATAACAACTTATACTAATTAGCTATCAATAGAATTTTCAGTTACTTAAAGAGATTAGTATACTATATATATGCTTATATTAAAAGACAGTAATGAATTGAGTGAAAGACTTAGACAACTGTCAATCTATTTTAAATATCTTTTCTATATTAATAATAGAGTTATTTTATAGAAAATATATAAGTAAAGCTAAGTAGTTATATTCTCTATATAGATATAGTATCAAGTATTATTAATTATAATAAAGAAAGCTATTTAGTTATATCAACTTTTAAAAAAGCTAAAATATACTCAGAAATATCACTCTATATTTATCTATCTAGTAAGACAATTAGTTTATAGTTACTATAATAAAGAACTCTATATATTATAAAAAATCAAATATATAGATATATAATATTATTTTATATGAAAATATATAAAAAATAGTAATATATATACTTATAGAGTATATAATTACTGATCTACTTACCAAAAAGCTATTCTAAAGCTATATAATATTTAAGCAATATAATAAGTTTTATAAGTAATACTATATCAGTATTTAGTTAATTATGAGATCCTTTTTTTTTTTTTTAAAAAAAAAAAATTCATTTTGAAATTAATTAACAATTCTTAGTCATCTGAAATAATTTACTTCAGTCAATCAAAAAAAGAGTACATACTATAGCAAACTCCAGCATATGCTGGATTATTGTAAATATTGAGTTCTAACATGTACAGATATCTAATATTAGCTCTTTTGGGACTAAACTAATTACCCTACACTGTGTAGTAAATTTGTCTTATTATTGTAGAGATAATTAGACCAATACAATCAGTTTGCACAGCTTGGAAACAATACTCAGAGTTCCTTCACTTCTGGATATTTTATCTATATATATAAGATAATCCTAAATAGCAAGATTCAGTATATGAATCTGATAATATATATAGCAGTTTTCTGTACTGAAGATCACATTTTTCTATTGAAGACTAGTTACTAAATTTCAGAAAAATATTGAGTTATTTGTAGCATTGTCCATTATAATGACTAAAATCTGTACTTGAAATTTTTAGTTGGTAAATTTATATGAAAATAAATAACCATTAAAATTTATTTTATTTTAAAACTTTCCTCAAAATATTAACTAGATAATAAGTTCTCTCTTTTTATCTTGATTGTAATCTCAAGCTCTCAGATATAACTAATAAAAGCATCTGTAATATTTTCTCCAGAATGAGGACTAGTGAGTTTGATGAAGTCAAGAATAAGAGATTTAAGTTACTAATCAAGATCAATCTAATAACTGATAATGTCCAGAAATAAAATTGCATTAGGAGATATTTATGTATTGATCATAAATAAAATTCTGTCTAAATATGAGATTAAATTAGTAAGCTCTTTATATATATAATTTAGCTTATAATTATCATAGTATTGCTCTTATTTATTTATTTTAGCTGAAGTATCTGGTGAAGATTATCATACGCCTTCCTATAGATCTCTAAGATATCTTTATAAATAGTATCAATACTTAGCAGATATAAATCATACTTAAGAAGGCTAAAGATACTATGCAATTGGTCACTCTTAATGATTGTAAATAGTTGGCCTATGTATACAATCTAGCAAATAAGTTGATTTTGAAATTCTGTCAAAGAATATGGCTAAATATTTTTGATTAAATAGGATTATTGATATAGAAATAGTTAGGCAATCAGATAAATATATCCACTATAGCTGATATTGGTTTTATTTATTTCCATATTCTTTTTAATTTTATTAGAGTATTTGTTTTTTATATATTAATATATATTCAAAGTTGAACTATCAAGTATTTTGAACTTCTGGCTATTGTCACATAGTGGTTGCTGAGTCTTTTAAATACATCAGATTCTCTTCAAGGTGTATCTCTTAAACTAACTCAAGTTTGTTATAAGCAAGTTCTTATTAGAGTACCTTTCCAAGGTCTTATAGTTCTCAAACTTCTTATCTTTAAACTGTCTTATTATCTTATAAGAGATTGTGTGTAAGTGAACTAGAACTGACTTTATTTCAGAGGAAATAAGAAGGGTATTTATACAAAATATAATTTAATGATTGCTAAGATATAAAGCTAAATATAAATTTCAATAACCAAATAAAATGCTGGAACATAGAAAACTGCCAAGTTCCAGAGTCAGTACAGATGATTGTATAGGTTCAGGATGCTGGTATAATTTTAGTGATACAGAAAAATAGTACTGGAATAATTCTGAGTTACAAGGTCAGAATACTGGTAGAGGAACAGCTGTTATACAGGAAAAGAATACTGGCATAATTCAGTATAACTAAAGAACTTAGAGCAGAAAGTTCAAGACTATGGGGGCTTCATCTTCATCATCACTGTCCTCAAAAAAGATGAGATCTGCAAACATTTTGGTCTCATCATATAGGTCATATATTTTGTATATTTTGTATATGTCATGCAGGATGATATCATCACCAATAACATCATCACATTCAGCAGTAGCAGGAATAAGGAGATCTGGAGCTCTCTAGTCTATGAGGTTCTCTTCTACAAAATAGGGAATAAATGTAGGGTCTTGGAGAGATCTAACCTGGATACTTGGGCTTTAGAATACTGAGATCAATCCTTGCAGAAATTGATCTGGATTGTCCTGAAGGATGGGATACCAGAAGTCTTCTACTTCATAACTATTGAGAGTGATAGTGGACTGGGCTTCTATAGCCACCCTGGCTTCCAGTGTATTGATATAGTAGGCTGACAAATCTCTGAAGTCTGAGACTCTAACATACTCTAAGTTGGGGATCAACCATGGTACATGTCTGAAGATCTAGTAAATCTTCTTAGCTATTCTTGTTTCACATATATCTATAGGAGTGGTATCTTATAACTCTTAAGGGCTGACCTGTGGGAACTTCTGGCAGAGAAGGTTTCTTATTTCATACTCCTACCATATTTGGAGACATTTGGTAGCAATGGTGATCCTTGTTTCTATTTCACAACAGTAGAGGATAAAGTGATAAGAATCTGTAGTACTCAGGTTGAGGCTAGGAGTCTTTCTTATGTAGGTCCTCATGGCTCTTCTGATGTTTTGGAACATCCTTTCTTCAACTGAGGTGTCTTGGTAGTTTCTTGACCTTGAGGTTTGGCAAACAGCAGGCATTTTGTTTATAGTAAGTCTTTGAGCTATTTTGGAATTAGTGGGTCTTGTTGAGTTGCTGCTACTGTGGTTCCTTGATTCTTCTTTTATATTCCTCAAGATACCTAAACTGTGGTTACAATGACTTACAGTTGGTCATCATTACTCATCTCATAGCCTGAGTCATACTGTATAATCTTCTTATATTCTGATCTAGTGGCTTGCAAGAAAAGGCTGTCTCTTGTACTAATGTCATTATTCTGAGGTCACCATTATATCTTCCTCCTGAATAAGAATATTCTTGAATATCCTTATTCATTGGTCCAGTTCTGAAAAATTTGCTAATCCCATAACCTCTGGCAAGGGGTCGAAAAGTGGTGTTTATGGGCTGGCATCTTCCCTATATATTTTGGTATAATAGTGAAGAGTTGCTCCCTTTATATAGAGCAAGGACCTAATTCTGATCTTGACCAATCAGTTGATGGTTCAAACTCCTCTAGCTTTGAAAGTCTCATAGATGAGTAGTTGCTAGTGCTATATCCCTTAGAGAATGGTCCAGAGAGATAGCCTGCTGGTCATGGGATATGCTGTTATGATTTGTAGACTAGAATCTCATAGGTGGTCATTACATTTTACTTCTCTTATATAGGTTTATGGTACTTCTTAAGTCTGTTTCTATGTACTGTGGTAGGCAGTATGGTCCCTGAGATTTTTCTAAGCCAAAAAGTAGTTCTCTTGATATCTTGCATATAGAAAGGTCCTTCTTATTTAGACTCCAGTTTTCACAACTATGAGGCTTCTAACATATTTCATATTTCAAATATAGTAGGACCTTTTCTCCAATTTGGATAGGTTCTAGGGTCTTGTGATTCTTTTCTGCATTCTTCCTTGTCAGTACTTGTGACTTGATGATGTAATCTTCAGCCTTCTTCCTGATTTGGTATAGCCTCCAGATTTCTGCATTAATTTATCTCTAAGTTAGGTCTAGATTTGTGGCTAAGGTTTTATTGGAATCTTCTTCTCTGAAGAGCAGTTCTCTTGGGGTAAAGTGTGTACTCTGTGATCATATATCTCATAGGATAGAGAGGGTGGTTGGGAGGTAGTTATCCCAATTCTCATATGTATCTGAGATCTTTATCAGGATGTTCTTGAGGGTCTTGTCAGTTCTTTCTGTCTGTCCATTTCCTTGAGGGTAGTACACAGTGGTCTTGATGTGCTGAATTCTGTATTTCTGATACATTATCTCATAGAATCCATTGACAAATTCTGTTCTGCAGTCTGTGGTGATTTGTCTTAGTGTCTTATAGTGGCAGATGATTTCTCAGTGCAGGAAGTCAGCTATAGAGAGGGCATTGGCTTCTTATAATACTCCTGCTTCTATCCATTTGATAAAGAGGTCTATAATAACTATAATATAGCAGTTTTCTAATAGTATTACTGATAGTGGTCCAATGATATTCATTGTGATGTGGTGGAAGAGGATAGGCTCAATTCTTGATGACCCAGATACCTGGTCTTGCTGATCTTGTTTCTGTTTTTGGCACTTGTTATACTCTTTAACAATGATATAGGTCTTCTTCTATCTTGGGCCACTATATGGTTCTTCTTGCCTTGTTGTATGTGTTGGTTCCTCCTAGGTGTCCTTGTTCATGTACTCCCTTCATTACTTGATACTTCTTGTGTTCAGGTATTACAAGTTTTCCTTCTTTTTTAAGTGTGGTGTTGTCTAGTTCAAACTGTTTCCAAGTCTGGTTGATGATGGTAATTTTTCAGAGTTCAAGGTGGTTGGATATCTTCTGCTGCCCAAGATAGCTGATTAATCCATAGTATAACTCCTTATTCATTTTGAATAGTCTTGATGGGGGTGTTTTGGAGTATCCTTGAGAGTGTATCAGTATTGGTGTTAGTTCTCCCTGAGCAGTACTTGACAGTACAGTCATACTCTTGCAGTTTATAGATCTATCTGGTATATATTCCTTTGGAGTTCAGAGTGTGGAATATCCAGGCAAGAGCAGAATGGTCTATTTGAATGGTGAAGTATTTTCCAGCTAGATAGTAGTGGAACTTGTCTACTGCTCAAACTACTGCTAAGTATTTGAGCTTATATGACTCATAGTTCTGTTCTGCTCTGTGGGTACCTCAGCTTGCATAGGAGATGATATATTCATGTCCATCTTTCTTCTGAGCTAGGACTGCTCTAAGTCCTATAGCACTTGCATCTGTCTGCAGGATGAACTCTAGATTCCAATCTGGTCTTCTGAGGATAGGTGCTTGAGTCAACCTGGTCTTGAGTTCATTGATGGTTTCTTGATATTTCTTGGTTCATTTGAATTTGGTCTCCTTCTTGAGTAGCTCATAAATAGGTGCTGCAATATTGGAGTATCCTTTGATGAATCTTCTATAGTAGGAGGCCAGTCCAAGGAGGCACAGATTTCTGTGGTTGTTCTAGCTACAACAGCCTCAATCTTCATTGGGTCTATGTGGATTATTCTGGTCTGGTTGATAATGTGTCCTAGGTAGGTGATTTCCTGAGCTGTGAACTTGCACTTCTTGGACTTGATATAGAGGTCATGCTCTTTGAGCTTCTTGAGGGCTAGCTATATATAGTTGATATGTTCCTGTGTAGTATTGCTAAAGATGATCACATCATCAATATAGATAAAGAGCCATTTTCCAATCTCATTGCTGAAGACTCTGTTCATCATTTGCTGAAAACTTGCTGGAGTATTGTACATTCCAAATGGCATTCACAGATAGATATAGGTGGCATCAGATGTGATGAAGGCTGATTTCTCACTAGCATCTTGAGTGAGATCAATCTGATAGAAGTCTGAGAATAGATTCAAGATAGTATAGTATTTGGCTTTACTTCAAAGAGTAGTAAGGATTTCTTGAATATTTAGCAAGAGCTGCCTATCCTTCTTGGTGATTATATTGAGCTTCCTATAGTCAATATAGAGTCTTGGAGTAAACTCTCCAGGCTTGCTTCCTTTCTTCAGAGCAAGGATAATGGGTGAAGCCCAGGGACTGATAGCTTGCTTGATGATTCTGGCTTCTTTTATTTCCTTGTGTTCTGCTCACAGCCATTTTCTATAGACAGGTGGTATGGGTCTGGCTTTCTGGTAGATAGGCTTGATATCACCAGTGTCAACTTCATAATAGTACTTGGGTTCTTGATTGTGGATATCTCTGAGGTCTGTAGCAAGTACTCCTTCATTCTGGTGCAGGATTTTGAGAAGTTGTTCTTCCAGGGGAAAGGTTTCTCTAATGGTATATGTGTACTTGTTCTGGTCCTTGTCTTTCTTGTGCTCAAGTTCAGTAATCTTAGTGGCAGCATAGGCTTCTCTTCCAGTAGATCCAAAGCCTTGTTCTCCTCTCTTAGTCTTGATGAGTTTGATGGCTTCAGTGATCTTGGACTTCTTGATTTCATGGATCAGTATCTGGCCAATCCTGTCATACTTCTTGACTTCGAATGGGGTGGTGGGGTTGTGATTTCTGACTATGAGGAAGATCTTGCCAGTATAATCAGAGGCAATTACTCCTCCTTTAACTGAGATTTCACTTTTGGCCAGACTGCTCCTGGTCTTGATAATTCCAGCATGGTTCTCTGGCAACTTGACTCCAATTCTGGTGCCAAGTAGGGTGGTGGTCTGTGGTTCAAGGATAGTATCTTGAATGCTGGCAATATCCATTCCTATGGCTCCTTCAGTCTTATATTCTGGGATCTTGGCTTTGGGGTGAAACTTCTTGACCTTGAGGGTGATGTCTGATTCTTGTTCCTCCTCATCATCACTGTCAGCTTGCAGCTCTAAGAGCTGGTCATCTTCTTCAGCTTTCCTTTTTGCTTCAGCAGCTTCTTGTTTATACTTCTGTTGGTAGATTTTCCTGACTTCACTGATATAGGACCAGTAGTCATTCAGGTGTTCAGAGCAGTACATCCTAGTACCATGGGGGCATCTTCCTTGAGAGGTATAGCCATCAATGATCTTATTATATCACTGCTCATCTGTGAGCTGGTGTCTTGTTCTTGTTCTTATTTACTGAGTGTATGAAGACTTCTGTGTTCTCTTCATCTCCTTCCTCCATGTCTGATAGAACTTCTTTGTGGACATTGATAGAGACTTGTACCTTTCTTCCTCTATATCTTCTGGGCATTGAGGCCAATGATAGCCTTGGCCTTGTGAAGCCATTGGTTGCTAATGAGAATGTCATAGTTAGTGGTGCTTGTAACAATCACATCTACTGGGATGGTAGCTCCTTCTATCTTGATGGGAACTTCTCAGATTTTGCCAAGAAGGGTAGCTTATATACCATCTGCTGTATGGTCTTTTTCATCTCTCTCCGGTACCTCTCGGGTTACACAATGTTCGGGAAGCAACTATAACATCGTTTTAGAGAAAAAGAGACTAGCAACATGGTGACCAACAAGCAATCTGAGGTGCGTACTGGGCAGGGCGGCCCAAGCATGTTTGACTGGCAGCAAGTGGGGAGGGGCCCTGGCCTGGGGGGAGGGATGAGGGGGCTGCTGGCAGGTGGGTGTGGAAGGGGAGGAGGTGGTAGTGGTGGACAAGGATCTGGGAGGGCGAGTTTTGCTGAGACGGTGAAGGGGAGGAGGCAGGTGTCGGGGCTGGAGGGTTGGTTGAGGAAAGACAAGGAGACGGAGAAGGCGACTGTACTTGGGGGAGTGGCCCTTGGCGGAGGGGATGGTGGGGCTGGAGGTGTAGTGGCTGGGGGGGGTGTGATGGCTGATGGTGACGAGACTGCTGATCTGGAAAAAAATCCAGATGTGACTGTGGATGGTGTGGCTGAGAGGAGGGGGCTCAGGAGACAAGGGGATTTGGCAGATGGTGTGATGGGCCTGGCAGTGGCACCATTACTCAAGAAATCGATTTTGGCATTCACGGTGACACTGTGCTTCCAGGGCCTCGCAGTGACAGCAAAAATGGTCTTGGGGCTGATTGCTAAGCAGGTGACTGGAGCGGCATCCGTAAAGTTTTTGAAGGGACTGGAAGGAGTGGAGGTGGGTTTTGAGGAGGCTGAGCCATTGGAGGAGGTATTGAAGGTTGGACTGGTAGTTGGGGAGGTGTGTGTACTGATGGCTCGATGCCTGAAATGGGACCCCAGAGTGGTCCAACTGTTGGTGAAAGGGGTGCCCACAGTGATGACAATGGAGATGAGGAAGAGGGTTGAGGAGGTCATGGCGGAGTATGGAGAGGTGGTGGATATTGGATTTAGAGTCTAGGAGGGAACTTTGCTCAGGACAGGAGACGTGGATGTGAGGATTCAGTTGGCAGGAAAGGAGGCAACTGGGAAGGCAAGGGACTGGCCTTCTGGTATGGTCTGGGGGGTGATCGTGTGCAAGGTGACGAGAATGAAGGAGAGTGAGGAAGAGGAAGAGAACCTATTGGAAGCACTGAAAGAGCTGAGTGGTGCGGTGGAACGGCAGGCAAAGGCTTGGAGGGCCTTTGAGGAGGTGACACACTTGGAGGTGGTAGATGGGAAGCAGTTTCGAGTGAGCAAGGTCCAGTGGGAACGAGATCAGGGACGTAAGAGGCAGAGAGAACTGCTGGCAAAAATGAAGGGGGGACCTCAGAAGGAGACAAGCAGGATGGTGGCCGCAGAGGGGGCCAAGTGTAAGAGGATTGCTTTTTTAGGGTAACCATTACGTAGTTCTGGAAGGGTTTTCTGGAAGTTCTGGATATTCTGGAAGACCGTTTTCTTATGGTCAAGATCAATTTCGTATGGAGTACATCCTCTACGCTTATTGATTTCAAGATCGGGTTGACGTCTCAACCAAAGTCCTTTTTTGGACTAGTTCTGAATGTTCAGGATTTTCCGTATTTCAGGAAGTTCAAGAAACTAAGGCCAGCTTAGTTGA
>RBNI01000238.1:0-36250 GCA_003990745.1 Jimgerdemannia flammicorona | reverse complement strand
GTTCTTGTTGGTTGCTGCTACTGCGGTTCCTTGATCCTTCTTTTATATTCTTCAGGATGCTTGTGCTGTGGTCACAATGACTCACAGTTGGTCATTATTGCTCATCTCGTATGCTGTATGATCTTCTCGTGCTCCGATCTAGTGGCTTTGCAAGGAAAGGCTGTCTCCTGTGCTGATGTCATCATTCTGGGGTCACCATTACAATATATATATTTTCGAAATTTATAAGTATATTCTTACTTCATATTTTGCAAATCAACTCAAAAATAATATTTATATTTATATAGACAATACTGCTTATTACAAATATATAAAAGGTCTAAATAGTAGTATTTCAAAGTTGAGAAAGTGGGAATTAATTAACTGAATAAAGAAATATAATTCTCAACTCTCAGTGAATATCTTTTGAAAAAAAAACAAAGAAAGAGATACATATATGCTATCTATTAGCTAGAATCTTGGAAATTTCATGATACTTCAGTCAGTAAAGTAATAATATAAAAATACAGATTTAATATTCACTAGCTTCTACTATATTATTCAGAGCTCAATTTAATTAAATTAGTATAAGTAATCACTAAAGACTATATTGCTAAAGTTAGCAATAATAAAGATTTTCAAAAGATCAGGAACTATATTATAGATAATTTTGTAAAGATGACTAAAAAAGTCTAAAGAAATTTAGTGAAAAAGATACAGTTTAATGAGGATAACTTAATTGTTTTTTTTTTTTTTTTTTTTTATAGTCACTTAGACTCCCCTTTATTACTACTATCTATAATAATAATACAATATCACCCCATCCCCTCAGCCAATACCTCTTGGATCCTCTCTACTACTCTCTCCTCCTCTCTACTGGAGGATAACTCAGTTGCCCACTACCTAAATCCTCCTACTACTTTTCTGGAAGATACACTATACCAAACTCTGGCAGCTCCCCCCACCTGGCCCCCATCCTCTCCACCAGTCATTCAAAATATCCCATAATAGCCATTCTCGATGCACTACCTTATCTCCAACCCCAACCTGCTGGCCCTCCTCAAATACATGTAACCAATGCCTGGCCAGCCCAACCCATATGGCCAGAGCCCAACCAAGTGTCAGCCATTCATCTCCAACCCCTCTCACAAGCCTTTGGTAGAGCTCTTTCCATCTCCCCCCTTTCCCTCTCCCCAGGGCTTATAGTCCTAATTGGTCTACAATATGGCACCAAAACACTCCTAAAATGTTGCACTCACCAAGCCAATGTTTAGGCATTTGTACCACACCCTCTTCCTGTCTAACATCTAAACATTCTTATACTCAAATGTGCCATCTGCCACCAAGTGCCCCAACTGATAGTTCAACATCACATTCTGCTGTAGGATCCACCACCATATCACCCAGAACTTGGGGGGTAGCCACTGCATCACCTGCTTGCTCTAGAGCCAGAGATCATTCCAGTCCCACTCCTTACCAATCCCAACCCTCTGCCAGTCTACAGGCCAAAGGTCCCCCCCTAAGCCCTGCAAACACTCTATCTCATTGCCAAGCCAGAAATCCTCTACCAAAACACTGCCCAGTAGGAGCCTGTTCCATCTCTACATCTGTGGGCCCCAATCCTCCTCTCCCTCATCCCCCTGCTACTGAAGTCCAATCCTCCTGACACCATCTACCACCCCTTACCAAAAGCCCTTATACTGCATCCTCCTACTCCCATTCATGGCCACCATCACCAGCAGATCACCAGAAGTACCATGGGGGGAATATCAGGCCTCCCACATCCTCCTCATGAGTGGCACCCACTCCTGGCCCCTCAGCTCACTCACTCTCTTCAGCCACCATGCTCTTAAGCAATGAAGACATTTGGTAAAGTCCACTAAGCCCAGTCCACCTCTTTTCACTGGTAGGATTAGAACCTTCCAATCTATCTGACTTTGCTGCCCCACCCAGATCCACACTCTTGCCATCTTCAACAGTCTCCTGACCACCCAAGCTGGGAAGTCCAGATGATATCCCACATACCACAGCTTCAGCAGCCAATACACATTCAGCACCATCACCCTTCCTGCCAAGGATAAATACCAATCACCCTACTGCAAAAGCATATTCCCCCACACCAGAAGTCACTGTTATCACTAAGCACAGGGCAGAAGGGATCCATACACCAAAAAGTAGATCCCCAAGTAACAAACTGGTTCACCAGCTAGTACCACCATCCCAATCATGTCACTACCAATGATTCTGCCACCCAGCACCAGAGTCTCACATTTGTGCCAGTTCAGTTTAGCACTAGAGCCCCTCTCATACCATTTCACAGATCTCCTTAATTCTCTCACATCTGCCAATGAGCTCAGTCTAACTACTATATCATCTGCAAATGCCCCCACCTTCCAATTTATCCCTAGCATGTCCAAACCCCCAACTTGATGCTGAATCCTGTCCAGTAGGGGCTCCAGAGAAAGGGTATATAAGATAGGTGACAAAGGATCTCCTTGTGGCACCCCTCAATCAAGAGGAAAGGTTATGCCCCTGTGGCCATTAACAACCAATACAACCTGACTGTTTTCCAAGAGACTGATGAAGAGGAATTGGTAGATGTCCTGGAGGAGGAGTGGAATGAGTCTGTAAGTGTAGGGGCTGACATCACAATGCTGGATGGAGGAAGACCAGCAACTCTATGAGAGAAGGAGGTAGAGAACCTAGGGTGTACAGGATGATGAACAACTTGGTGGCTGAAGAGTTGGGGGAAGTGGACCTCAGAGTGATGAGTGATGAGCATTGGGTGAGGATCTTACAGGGCAATAGAGTGGTGGTGGCATTGAAGGCAGAAATACTTGTAGTATACTTGGAGAAGGAAGGGTATGAGGTTGATAAGGAGAGGGAGGCTGAGCTAGCAGTTGTTTCTGGTGAGCAGGCTAATTACTGTTGGACTGAGTATCATGGGTTGCAGCTCTGGCAGAAGGTCTGTCTGAAGTATTGTAAAGATTTTGAGAAAAAGGAGAATAGGGAGTTGACTGAGCTACTGGTTGGATTGGAGACTAAGAGGACTGAAGAGGAGGAGGTGTCTGCTGAATACAATCTAGATATGGCACAAGAGGTGATGAATATGGAGTAGTAGAAAATATGCTTGATATGCTTGATATTATATAATTTTCTTATGAACAGTATAACCAATATTTTCTCTTAATGTGAATGGGCTATGGGGTTTATTTTAGCATAGGAACATTTTTACTTGGCTGAAGGGATTAGAGGCTGATCTCTTTCTGTTGCAGGATATCAGATGTGAGGATGATTTAGATAGACTGAAATAGATGAAGGAATGGAGAGGTGAGACAGTTTGGAAGGGTAAGGTTGGGATTCTGGTTCAGAGAGGCAGAGGGGAGATATGAGATGTGAGGAGCTGGAGAGATAGGCTGGTTTGGGGAGAGTGGATATGAATAGAACAGGAGTCAGTTACAGTGAGTTTCTGCTACTACCCTGCTGTACGATGGGAGCATATAGATTGAGTGAAGGGTCTCTAGGAGTGTGGGGCTCTTGCTGAGACTGGAGTAGATATACTTGGTAGGGACTTCAATATGATCAGGGATGTACTGGTGAATAGAACAGATGGAGGGCTGGGGGCTGAGGGTAGGAGTGGCAGATTGGAGATATGAGAGAATGTGGAAAGAATGAGTGCTTTGGTGGACACTGGCAGGGGGCACTTGGGTAATAAGAGGGTATACATACATTGGACAGGTGGCCAGGGGACAGAGATTGATTGGATGCTGACAGCAAGCTGCTGGGGTTTAGATGTTTGGAAGTCACTAAAGACAGAGTGGTGTCTATGGTCAGATCATTGGGGGCTACTAGGACAGGGTCTTCTTGGGGGGAGTGAGAATGGGCCTGGACATTGGTGCCTCAATTCTTCTTTGTTGGATAATACAATACTATGGGACAAGTGGGCTGAGAACATTCTGCAGAGGGTGGAGGACTGGATACAGAAAGGTGTCCCAATTAGTGCCTAGTAGATAAGAATGAAAGAGGCTGCTAGGGCCTACTGGAGTGAGGCTGGCAAGGTGGCTGGAAGACAGAGAAAGAGAAGGGTGAGATGGGCTTCTGCTAGAATGGCTTGACTCCTAGGAGATTGGGCAGATCTGGTAGCATAGGAAGGGGGGGAGGACTGGAGATTAAAGTAAGTGAAAATGGAGGTTGGAGAATTACAACAGGTGCTGCAAGAGGAGGAGGAGGCACAGGTGCAGAGTTTGGCAGCATGGCTACATTGACAGGGGCTGGAGGAAGGGAAAAGGTCTTCCAAGTATCTCATATGAGTCCTTCAGGCAAGGAGAGTGAAGCAGCAGTAGGAGGGGGTACTAGATGCTAATGAAATACTAGTGCATAGTATTCAAGACATTCTCAGGTCATTAAAGGAGAGGTGGAGTGGGCTATGGAGTGAGGAGGAGGGTGGGGCTGATGCTGCTACCATGGACTGTGCTTTGGAGGACTGGCACCCACCATAAGTAGAAGGGCTGGGAGGGTTGGTGATGCCAGTTTGGGAGGAGGAGATCCATAAGGTTCTTGCTGAGAATATGCTGAGCATAGTGCTGGGAGAGGATGGTCTGCCCTGGAACTTCTGAAAGAAGATAGTGGAGGTCTCTGGAGTTTTGGAAGAGCTGATAGCACTATGTAACTTGATACTACAGTTAGGGAGATAGGTGAGAGAGCAGTATCTGGAGTTGGTGACACAGCTTTATAAAAACAAGAGAAGGAGGAAGGACTGGAAAAACTGGCAGCTGATCATGCTGCTGGACATGGACAGAAAGCTGGTTATGAAGGTAGTGGTTATAAGGCTGTAGAAGGTGGCCTAGCAAGTATTGGGTGAGAAGCAGCAGGGCTTTGTAGGAGGCTGACTCATTAGGAATGGCATGGCTTGGGTATATGGAGTTATTGAAGGGACACAAGTCTGTGGACTAGATGGGTGACTGGTCTTCCTGGATCAGGAGAAGGTATATTATCAGGTTCAGTGAGTCTGGCTGGCAAAGATATTAGATAGGATTGGTATACCTCACCAGTTCTGGTTAGCAATAGTCAGCCTACTAGAAGAGAGTAGGGTTGTACTCATGTATAATAGATATAGAGGGGTGGCATTTCCACTGGATAGGGGTGTGCCCCAGGGAGATCCACTGGCTCCCATTCTGTATACTCTTTCTCTAAAACCTTTGATGGATAGGATTAGGTAGAGGATAGTTGGGCTCTCAATTTTTGATATTGGGTGGAAAGTTGGAGCTTTTGCAGATGACATAGTGGTAGGCCTGGGATCGATTGCTGATGTTGAGAAGCTCAAGGAGACAGTGGAGTGGTATGAAGTACACTCTGGGGCTAAACTCAACTGGTATAAGTGTGAGACAATGGTGTTAGGTAATGGACTGGTGAGAGGGGATATCATTGGAACAATTGTCCCTACTGGGGAGGCAGTACTATACTTGGGTATCTATCTGTCAGTATATAGGTCAGTCCTACTGAGACCTTGGTGGGAGCAGAGGGTTGCAATCTGGGGAGAGGTCCTGTGGAGTTGGGAAGGACACCACCTGTCCCTAATGGGGCATGTTTCGATTTTGAACATCTACTGGCTGCCAAAGCTGTAGTATTTGGCATACTACCTGAACTTCTCAGCCTGAGTGGTGAAGAGACTGATGAAACTGGCCAAGGAGTGGATCTGGGCTAGAAGAAGGGGGCTAGAAGAAGGAGTCAGATCAGCTGGGAGGTCTTGTCTTTATCAGTAGCAAGAGGGGGCCTTGGACTGGTTGATTTTCTGAAGAGGCTGTACTGTCTGAGAGCATGGTGGCTGAAGAGAGTGGTGGAATTGCAAGGGGTCCCCTAATGCAGAAGATCTGGGAGAAGAGGTCCTTACCAAGAGGCTCTACAGGAGACCTACTGTCCTTGGTTGGGCTTCAGAACATTGGGCACATGTGGTATAGAGGCTTCTGGTGGAGGGTAGCAGATGGGGTGCACCACATTGGAATTCATTAATGAGAAAATAAAGGAGAGATGCCATGGGACCCAGCAATGTAGAGATAGGACTGAGTGCTACTGGGGGGCATCCCCTTGGTTGATTTCGATATTAGCAAGGGGATTGAGTGCCAGAGGAGACTGGGACAGGATCTATGGCCTAGTGGATAGCAGCTGGTAGGTATTGGCAAGGAGTGGAATTGGATCAGAGTTTGGGCCTGGAGTACTGAGGTCTGGAGGTAGATGCTACTGAAGTACTGGGTGGTGTGGTAGTATATGCTATAGAGGAATATTATGCTCAACTTTCACTCAGGATACCTTGTTGAGGGGAGAAGTTTTTAATGTAAGGAGTGCTATAATGTAGGATAGGAAGGGGGATTTGTGCAGATACCAGAACATTAGCTAGGAGAGTATGGGGTACTTAGTATCTTTTGACTAGCAGTTGGGGATTGTATGGGTATTATGCATAAGGAGGTTGGTGAGCAGGGGCAGTGGGAGGATTTGAGAGATAGATTGGTGGGGGGGGGTGGGAAATGAGTGGCTTACTTTAGATTGGGTATTGGCAGTTTGGGTTGGGTTAGCAGGTTACTGGTTGTTTGTTTTTGAGGAAAGGAGGAGTATAGAGTTAGGGGTGAGATTGTTGTGATGGCAGGGGCTAATGGAGGATGTTATGATGGGCTGATGACTTGGTTGAGACTTAGCTAGAGATATCGCTTGGTAGAGAAAATCTGTGGGCAGAGTAGGGAGAGAGTTGGAGTAGTGGGTGAGAAAGTGGTCTTCAAATGTTAAGAGATAGGAGGGGACTCCTCTATGAGGATTGGGTGGTGGGAGGTGACACTGTAACTAAATTTATAGACTGATAATAAATGGCAAAGTTGAAGTAACTATAAAAAAAAAAAAAAAAAAAAAAATAAAAAAAAAAAAAAAAAAAAAAAAAAAAAAAAAAAAAAAAAATAGATAGATAGAGTGATCTAAAGGGATTGAGTGATAGTATAGATGCTTTTATTATTGCCTTCAATTGTGAGTCTCCAAAGATTGGTAAGAGAGAATCTTCCATTCTTTTTTGTAGGTCTTCTTGAAAACTTTAGAGGTGGATGGTTGTGTTTATATAAGGATAGGAGTTCATTTTAACTTATTCTTATCTTTAATTACTGATATTAGAACCTTCTTGAGATCAAGGATTCAGCAGTTGCTACAGCTATCTCTTGGGGAGTAAAAGCAGTTATAGTATTCATATATGCCTAGGCAGAAGACTTATAATTTAATTTTCTTTTAGAGATAGAGGTGGTTATATAGATAGTCCTGCAAATTTAAGTACTGCTTCCTCATTAATAGTTTGATCAATACTTTCTTCCAGAGTTTTAGTATTGATAACCCTAATGAAAATATTCTTTTGACTACTTTCAGAGTCTTTAGGGATATCAAAATCACTTCTTAGTTTTTTTAGAAAATTTGCTTCTCTTTCATCTTCTGTAGTAGTAGATATATCTCTATATTCTTGCCATTCTATCTCAGAGGCCTAACTTGCTTTTCTTGATCCTTTTGACTCAATTGGTACCTTGTGCTTTTATTCATAGAAGGTGAAAACCAGAAGCTATTTCTTGATATCTATATTGGCTACAACTCAGTACAACCAGTCAGTTTCCAAAATTAGATAATAGAAGATTATCAGGGGTTAAAATAGCTTAAGATATATTAAGGCAGGTCTTTTCAACTTAAATGAGTATATATATCTCTGACTAGTCTAAGGGGGGTAGATGCTGATCTATCTGCCATAATAATGCTTGCTTTGGTTCCTTCATCAATTCTCTTTCTAATCCTTTCTAATATTCACTGAGTGATGATATAGACTACTGCTCTAGTATTAACAAGAATTCTAGCATTTTCAGTATATACTTTTCTATTATCTAGCCTTGTAGGTTGATGTTCTTAGTACCATATTCATAAACTACATAGATAGTGCTAGGCTCTAGTGTGTATAGTTCTTTGACAGAGATTCTCTTGGTATCTTCTTTGGCTTTCTTGAGGAATTTTGCCTAACTTTTGATATATTCTTAAGAACTTATTTGAAAGTAAGACCTACATCCTGAGTACAAAGGTATTCTCAAAGTGATACTGCTTTGTGGAGTTTACTGCTCCTTTGATATCTAGAGCTTTTAGAATAAATCCTCTTATTTATATTAGGTATTTGGTCAGCTAAGGATTCTATGCTCATGTATTCTTCTTTGAGATCAAGCAGAGAAGTACTTCTTGATACTCTTGATGGGCCAGCTTCTAGTTCAGAAGTGTCTCTTCTAACTCTCTTGTCCTTCTCTGAGAGAGTATCTGAAGAGAAATGACCATATCTTGAATATTTATTTGTGAATATAGTTATTGGTAATAGTGGTGAAAGTGGGGTCCTTGGGGGTCTTCCTCATTCTCTAGTCTGAGTAGATACTATATCTCAAGTTATCTTAGAGAGAGTATGGATAGGTATTATATTGGCCATAAAGCTAGGCAACTTCTTCTTCTATTTCTCAAGTCTTTTCATTTATCTGAATGAGGTTGATATTTCTATCATTAGACAGAGACTGTTTCTTTGAGCAGAATCTCTGAATATGATCTTAGTTTTCACAATTGAAGCATATTGGGATATAGGAACTTATTACTGATAAATCTATAGTTATAAATGATAGAGTCTGAGTGGAAATTCTATTATCTTACTGTCAGTAGTCTGGTCTATTATCTCAACAGAATCTTGTCATCTTCCTCTTTGGTTCTTTAACTGAGCAACTACAATGGCTAGGTCTTTTATTTATTTGGTAAGCATTATTATAAGCTCTTCTTGAGTTCTTAGTAGAGATAGCTGATATTTCCTATACTGAGTTAGAATTGAGAGTAGGGGTCTGATCTTATAGCTGGCCAACTTGACTCTCAAATAGGCATTCTTTTGCTCTATAGTGATTCTATAAGTCCTTGAGGTTTCAGCTTAAGCTAGTTCTCAATGTTCTTATACCTGCCAGAGTGATCTATAGTCTACTTCTCAATATTCTTATACTCTAGCAACTTGTTGCTCAATACTACAACAGCCCATCCTAATGACTTATCTTTAAAGCTCTGGGAATATTCTATTGAGGAAGGTGGTTGAGGCCAGGACTAGTTAAACTGTAGATTACAAGTTTTCCTTAATCATCCAAACTTGAATTCAATGGTAGAAGCTTTTTGGAGTTTTATTATCAGCTTGACTTATATAGGTCAAAGCTTCTTATGCTTTCTATTGATACTTGAGATCATTGAACTAAGTGTAGAGCTAGGTCTTATGGATATTATATCTGTCAACATAGTCTCCATTTTCTTGAAGTTTGTTGGCTTATTCTGTTCTATAGATATCTCCTTCAATTTTCTTTGCTTGATTGTATGACTGTAGAGCAGAGTCTCTCAGAAGTGATTCTATAATTCTGAGCTTTCTCTGGAAATTCCACTACTTGGCTACTGCTTGTACTTCAATTTCTCTAAGGAATTCCTTAACATCTTCACTATCTGGAATTTCTGAAGATAACCTTTGTCTGGTTCATCTTTACTGTCTGAGTCTAGTTCTAAAGTAGAGTTTCTTAATGATACAGGGGATGAGGAGAGTAGAGGTGCTTGATGAACTGATGGTACTAGAAAAAGACAGTATCTTGGTAAGGGTATAGGGAGTATGGCCCTTCTAATTAAAGCTAAAGTAGAGGTTCTTGATAGTAGAGGTTCTCTAACTAAGTGATAGTGGTCACTAAATACTGAGGTGCTAAGAGAACTAGAGTTTCTTGTTTTTTGTAGATAGTATCAGAGTATAAAGAATCAGTACAGAAGTTCTAGTAATTGAAATAGGACTGATGTAGCCAATGTTTAGTTTATTGACCTCTTATTGTTATGAAGTAGTAGAGTTCTATTTATCTTGCCCAGAGTCCATATTTCTGTCTGAGTAGTAATAAAGATTGAATTTATATCTTAGATAATCTGATTGAATTCCTCAATTATCATCTTTCTCTTATTCTAGAAGGTAAGAATGGTAGTCTTCTTTCTTTTAGATATTTCAAAATATACTTAATCTAGTAAAGTTGCTCAAGTGATGATAGTAGAAATATAGTTACTTCTGTCTAAATCTCTTCTGTAGATTAGTGTCTGGTATTCTTTAGAAAAATCTTCTTCTTATTCTGAGTCTTAGATATATATAGGCTCAGGTTGTCCTCTGAGTCATCTTCTTTTCTTTGAGATTAAACCATAATCTGTATTACTTATTTCTTCTGATTCTGTTTCTTAACTACTAGTTCTGAACAGAGTGAGGGCTGTTCTGACAATGGTATGTACTTTTCTTTCTGAAGCAGACTGCTATTGACTAGTTTCTCTTAAATTTTTTATTATAGATAATTGCTGAGTTCTTGAGCCAAATAGTCAAGTCTTTAGAAAACTCTTCCAGTTGAGTCCCTAAAATATGATATGCAATTTGTATAGATTTTTTTACTAATATATATAGCTCAAATATGCTACTCATTATTTATATACTATTTATCTCTCCTATGAATAATATTCTAGCTTAATGTTCGCTTCAACTGTTATTCAATTTGTTTGCTAAAGTTTACATTATATTGAAGTTCATATTATATTGAAGTTTGTATTACATTAGAGTTTACATATCTCAAGTCATTGGTCATATAACTGGTTGTTTAAAATAGTAGAGAAGTCAGTAATCATTTTCACAGATTCTCTATATTTCTTGATATATAGTACTCTATTATCTGCTGGCAGGTTGGTAATTATTCTAGTATCCTTGACCAAGTTTTCTAGTAAGTTTTCTGGGTCTTATATCTAATTTCTGTGGTGGCAGCAGTTCTTGATATCTAATTTCTATAGTGGTCTTAACAGACTGACTTGTATCAATTGACTCATTTGTTGTTCTTGAGTTTCTAGTGAGTTTTGTATACAATTTCCAAGGCAGTATTAACTGATTGACTTGTATCTTAAATTCTATAAGTCTTGATTTCTGAGATAGTCTTAACTGACTTATATGTTGAGTTTTATAATGATTTTTTAAGGTAGTAGCAAGAGTAATTCTTCAACTATTAGAGTCTTTTTCTAAAGTTCTTATACTCAACTTTTCTTGTCTTTTAGAACTAATTGACTGAGGTTTATTCACTATAGTTCAGGGGGTATTTATACAGTTTTTGAGCTAAGAATAAGACTAGATAATTGGTTATAACTCAAAATTACTAAAAGATACTATTTAGTATACTTTTGAAATTCAGGTGACTAACTAACTAGATAAGGCTAATTTTATATTTATGATGAATTTAACTAGTCTCTATTTGTATAACTAACTTACTTACTCAATTTGGCTAATAGAGCTATTCTTATATTTCTTAAAATTCAATGTGATTGGAATTATATCATTCTCATTCTCCTTCTTATTTTCTTCAGAGAGTCTGATCAAAACATTTTCTGCATTCTCTACAATTATGCTGAGGTCTGTGATAGACTCTGGAAGTGAGTAAAGGAAGTTGTTGATATTATCTTCTAATAAAATAAGTGGGTTGCTGTTATTCTCCAAGTTGTCTGAGAGAGTAATATTATCAAAAAGTATAAGGTCATTCTGCTCTTAAGGTCTCTAATTAATGATGAGGTCATCTATAAAATAGGGAATATGTATCTGTGGAATTCTGAGATAGCAAACTCTCAGAGAAGAGCCTGGAAATAGTACAATTAGACCATGAATGAATTAGTCTGAATTGTCCTTTAGGATAGGGTTTTAAAGATCATGAATCTCATTACTCTTGACTATAATAGTAAATTGGATCTCTTCTGTAATCATTTCTTCAAGATAGTTTGTACAGTAGCTTATCAATTCTTGAATATCAGAGACTTTGATATATTCCAAATTAAGAATGACCCAGAGCATATATCTGAAGATCTGATGAACTCTTTTAGCCATTTTCTATTTATATCTGTTCATGCATATAGTATCAATAATTTCTTAAAAGCTGGCTTATATAAACTCTTAGTAGAGATAATATTCCAGCTCATATTCTTACTATATCTAAAGATACTTGGTAGTAGTAGTAATTCTTATCTCTATTTCTCAGTGATTGAGAGTATAGTAATAGGGATATCTTATATAGAGGTTCAGACTAGGAGTCCTTCTTATATGTAATCTCATTGCTCTCTTGATATTAGTAAATATCTATTCTTAAACTAATAAATCTGGGTGGCTCCTTGATCTGACTGTTTGGTAGATAGTAGGCATTTTGTTATATAGTAAGTCTTCTATTTGTAGTTAATGTTTTATACCTTTCTCTTAATGCTTCTTTTATATCTTAAGAGTCTTCTTCTTTAGTCCAGAGAGTAGGGTTATCTAACTAATAGTAGTATATTACTAGGATCATTATGAGTCATTATGAGCTTGAATACAGATCATCTTATAATTAAGATGAGTCATAGTTGAGTCACAATTTATAACTAATAGCTTACAAAGTCAAGACAGTCTTCTGAATTCTGATATTACTAATTTCAAAGATATCATCACAATACATATTTCCCTGAGTCTTAGAAATAATACCTAAGTAACTCTAGTATTTCTGACTAAACTCCAGATACTTAGCTAACTTCTGCCAGAACTGAAGACTGATATATAAATCCAAAGACTTAAGAAAAGCTCTTTTTAAACCTGAATTCCAAGACAAATTCAGTCTATACATAGATAAAAAACAAGTCCCTTATAACTGCAGTTATTAAAGAAAGAGTATTGCCACTACAACTACTTTTAATCAAGTACTTCCTTACACTGAAGGCTTCTTGGTATCCTTGTATACTAAGTCTCTAAGTAATTCTCCACAATACTCTGATTATCTGTGAATAAGAGATGAGTTAAAAGAGGGTTATTACAGCATGAAGCTGATGAAGGACTGGGCTGGGTACAATGCAGTGCAGGATTGCATGAATGGATGAAGATGTTAGGTGGCTTTATTTTTTTTTATTTTTTTTTTTATAGTCACTCAGATTCACTTTATTAACTAGTCTATTACAAATACACAGTCCTCATACCACACCAGTAGTCCCACCCGACCCACTCCACCCTATCCCAGCCCAACACACTCCCTCCCCCTGACCCCCTCTCTCTCAAACACAACCATACTATTAACCATGGCGACCCGGGTGGCTTTATTTCTTACAAAGGTCATGTGACTTGTTTGGCTGGCCATTAAGGTTGCGATGGGCGCTTGGCAAGCTGAAAAGTTTTATAAGATCTTTCCATAGACTCCTTGCATGGGTTGCAGAAAGGGTGTACAACAGGAGAAGACAATAAGACCAAGGTTGAGGTTGCAAGCATCGGGCAAGGAGCATGCTCAAACCGGTCGATTCAATTTGATGTGGAAAGGCACATCGAGATGTGGTGAAGCTATTCACAAGTGAATTTGGTGTGAAAGGACTCGGACACGGACTGTTGGACACTGCTAAGCGGAAGTGCACTAATCCTGGCCAGGATCGTGGGGCGTCCAAGCAAAAGTGCACTTTGCCGGTACGGGCACCCAGATTCGAGGTCGCGGAAATGCAGGGATACCGCAAGGAGGAGGCGGATTGGAACGAGGTCGAGTTAAAGGGCTAGAAGTGGCCGTTTTCCATGGTCGTGGAATTGGTGGAGGTCGATGGTTACGGCGCTGCGAAAGGCTGTTCAGGCGTGCTCGAGGTACGGTCTATGTGCAGTAAAGGTTTCAGGCGATTGCTGTGGGCGGTGTTACAGTCGGAGGGACCAGGTCAGAGAACGACCTGTTGCAATGAACGGCACGTCATAGCCACGGCGAGCATGTTTAGAAAGAAGGTTTGCTTGGTGTATAGAAGAGAAATGTGCGTAATAGCGTTTCTGGAGGCAACCGGGAGGTGCTAGGGAACGAGTGTTGTCGTGTGTCGTTGATCAACTGATTGAAGGGCTTTGAGAACACTTTTGCACGTTGCGGAAGGATGAACTATACAAATTTCGATTCGAACAGCGATCACACTATGTTTAACACAGACATAAACCACATTCTTATTTCCGTTTAAGACGTCCGGCTGTTGAACCTCCTTAAGAAGCCACATAATTTGTCCGAGAACCTTCTCAAACACCAGTTTTGACATGTTAAAAAGGATCTTTGATGGGCGTCGGTTACAATTCCAAAGACTCTACCAAGGAGCTGCTCAGCGTCTATATCGTTCAGCTTGCGTTTTCGGGTTGTCTATTCACGGATGAATGTAGGCGCGTCCACAATTCGACAAAGAGGTTACGCAGCGCCACTGTCCTTCATATCTGCGCACCCACATGCAAAAGGACACTCGGATTCGGATTCGGATCCAAGCTAAGAATATAGAATTGGCAACCCTTGGGAAATGTACATTTGCTGAATGGTTTTGATGGGTTTCCGTGTACACGGCGTATCTACGAGTATTATTCGTGGTGAGCGCCCGCAATATTTACCGGAACTCTCCATCGGTTCTCCGGGAGCTCTTGTCATTGACCTTGGTTATGAAATTGATGACGAGCCCTCCTTCTCTTGCTCCGGGTACTTTGTAAAGACGATGTCCTTGAGGTTATCGAGTGTTACGAGCTCCAAGTTTGCGAGCCACTTGAAAGAACTGTGTCCGTTTTGGGTTGACGACCACATCGAATTCTAGTCAAATATAAGATAATGTAGCTACGCAGACCAGGCCTATAAGTCGGATCTCGTAACGACACCGACACAGGTGGTGTCTGGACGATAATGGCAGGTGCAAGATCGTCAGAGATGACTTTGGCAATCTTGGACAGCAGTAACAGCTCGTCTCCTTGGGCCTTGAAGTCAAAGTCGGGGTTGAGGGTGGCGAAGTTGTCGGACCTTCCACAGCGTGGTGTCGTTCATCGTTCACCATAACATGGTGTCAGCTCTCTCTTGACGTCGTCGATTGGTTACCTTGACAGAGCGATGGTATTAGCCTTGGTTGCCTTACAGAGAAGGGTCGCCTGGCTGGGTCGTCCCCAAAATAAGGCAAGATAGGGTTACAGTAGTACAAAGCTTCGTATAGCCCACCCGTAAAAAACCAAGATGATATTACGCTACCCCACCCCTGGAAACGAAGTCTCGATATGGCGAAATACCAAACACCATTTGCTGATAAAAGAAAATATCATGGAAATGAGCCTGTAAAGTAAGGGAAGGACAGAGGAGATGCACGGTCATCAGATGAAAGTCTACTCCTTCCACAAGACAAAAAGGGTAACTGCTGAAATGCAAAGACGACAAGAATTTCCTTATCTAAACTTTAGAAAAAAAACATATGAAGAAGACTCTGACGGACCGGGTGAATGTGGTAGTCTGAAGAAAGGATACATCCATCGTGAGTGCGGAAAGAAATGAATCAGAACTTCTATGAGGCCTCACAAAGTCACTGGTGACCAAATGACCCCTCGCAAAACAGAGGGATGACCGACGGCCACCTCAGGATCTCTGGTTTGTGAGCATCATTGTCACCGAATACTGCGGTATCTCCCGTATAAGAACCAACTATTGTATGCAGTTTCGCGACAAGAAACACTATTGCCAACGCTGTATTTGGTTCCACGAATTATAATTATGTAGCATTACTTGATAACATGAACTTGTGACACTTGAATCGTCTCATGATTCACCTGGGTAAAAAGATTATATCAGCAATCAGATGACCTTAAGCCACCTTTATAGTGAATCGGGAGGGTTAGGGTTAGGAATATATTCTTTATTTACCGACATTTAACACTTTACACCTTGACATTGACACTGTCACAAACATGCCGACTCTCACGACCCAGACTACGCTGGATCTCTCTGGTACGGTTGAATTGAATGAATTGTTGATTGTCTGATAAATTCCAACTGGCGATCTATGCGCATTTGCTCCATCCTCAGGCAGTATCGACACTAGGGGTGTACTCGAGTTAGCCGAGTCTTTGAAGAAGAACACGACCCTTACCCATCTGAATCTCGGAAGTATGTCCGAAATCTCTCTGTGTGTGTGTGTATTGACTATTTGAATGTGAGTGATTCAATCCAGCTGACCTGTTCGTATGTGCATTTCTCAGGGAATAGCATCGGCAAGGAGGGTGCCCGTGCTCTGGCCGATTCTCTGAAGCAGAACGAGACCCTTACCCATCTGAATCTCTGTTGTATGTCGGAAATTAGTATGTATGACTGTTTCAATGTGGGTGATTCGATCCAGCTGACCTGTCCGTATTTCAGGGAATATCATCGGCGCTGAGGCTGTCCGTGCTCTAGCCGAGTCTCTGAAGGAGAACATGACGCTTATCCAGCTGAATCTCTGTTGTATGTCAGATCAGTATGTAACTTTTTGAATGTGTGGGTGATTCGATCCAGCTAATCTGTGCGTATTCATTTAGATAACTCTATCGGCCCTGAGGCTGCCCGTGCTCTGGCCGAGTTTTTGGGGCAGGACACGGCCCTTGCCCAGCTGAATCTCTCCTGTAGGTCGAAAATCAGTATGTGACTGTTTGGATGTGAGTGATTTGATACAGCTGATCTGTGTGTATTTATTTAGATAACCAGATCGACGCTGAGGGTGCCCATGCTCTGGCCGAGTCTTTGAAGCAGAACACGACCCTAACCCAGCTGAATCTCTTTTGTATGTCGAAAATCAGTGTGTGGCTGTTTGAATGTGGATGATTCCATCCAGCTGACCTGTGCATATTTGGGTATTTTTCAGGGAATAAAATCAAAGATGACGGTGCCCGTTCTCTGGCCGAGTCTCTGAAGCAGAACACGACCCTTACCCAGCTGAATCTCGGAGGTATGTCGGAAATCAGTATGTGACTGTTTAAATGTGGGTTATTCAATCCAGCTGACCTGAGCGTATTTGTCCATTTTTTAGGGAATAGTATCGGCACTGAGGGTGTCAATGCTCTGGCCGAGTCTCTGAAACGGAACACGACCCTTGCCCAACTGAATCTCGAAGGTATGTCGGAAATCAATGTGTGGCTGTTTGAATGTGGGTGATTTGATCAGCTGACCTGTGCGTATTTGTCCATTTTTTCAGGGAATTATATCGGCGCTGGGGATGCCCGTTCTCTGGCCGAGTCTCTGAAGCAGAATACGGCCCTTACCCTGCTGAATCTCTCCTGTATGTCAGAAATCAGTGTGTGACCGTTTGAATGTGGGTGATTCGATCCAGCTGACCTGTGTGTATTCATTTAGATAACTCCATCAGCGCTGAGGGTGCCCGTGCTCTGGCCGAGTCTCTGAAGCAGAACACGACCCTTACCCAGCTGAATATCTTCTGTATGTCGGAAATCAGTGTGTAGCTGTTGAATGTGGCTGGTTCGAACCAGCTGACCCATGCGTCTTTGTGCATTTTTCAGGGAATGGAATATATAGTGTTAAGAATGGGTTCAAAGGCGTTAAGATGATATATGCCATAAACAAGGCTTTGAAGAAGAACGAGAATTTCACTAAACCGAATATCAATGGTATGTTAAAATTATAGGAACCGTTGTCTACGGTTGTAGGATGAGTACCAATGCGTGTTTACTCATCCATTCTATACTCATCAGATAACGGAATCGGCGACGAGGGAGTACGCGCACAGGTCGAGTCTCTGAAGGAGAACACGAACGTTACCACGCTGAATCTCCAACGTATGTTTGAACTGTGTGAACTACTGTTTGAAGCTGTGTGATGGTACCAGCTCATATCCCATGCGTGTTTGCTCATCCATCTTCTGTTCATCTCAGACAAACGAATCGGTCACGAGGGAGCACGAGCACTGGCCAAGTCTCTGAAGCAGAATAATAAGACCTTGACCACGCTGAATCTCCAAGGCATGTTTGAGCTGCATGATGGGTACCTGTTCATCGTGTGTATTTACTCATCCATCCACCCTCTGTTCATCTTCAGACAATGGAATCGGTCTCGAGGGAGCATCCGCACTGGCCGAGTTTCTGGAGCGGACCACGACCGTGACCACACTGAATCTTCAAAGTATGTTTGAACTGTGCGAACTGCTGTTTGCAGCTACGTGATGAGTACCAACTCGCCACCCTTGCGTGTTGTCTAATTCATCCTCTGTCCATCTTCAGGGAACGGAATCGGCTATAAGGGAGTGCGCGCACTGGCCGAGTCTTTAATGCAGAACACGACCGTGACCACGCTGAATCTCCAATGTATGTTTGAACTGTGCGAATCTCTTTTTGCCGCTACGTGATTGGTAGACCATGCATGTTTGCTAATCCGTCGTCTGTACATCTTCAGGCAACGGAATCGGCGACCACAAGGGATCACGCGCACTGGCCGATTTTCTAAAGCAGAACACCACCGTGACCACGCTGGATCTCGATTGTATGTTTGAAATGTGTAAATAGCTATTTGCAGATGCATGATGGGTACCAGTTCACCACCATTGCATGTGCTTATCCACTCTCTGTTCATACTCAGACAACGGAATCGGTGACAAGGGAGCACACGAACTGGCCAGTTCTCTGGAGCGGAACACGACCTTGACTACTCTGAGTCTCCAAGGTTTGTTTGAGATGCGTGATGGGTACCAGCTCACCACCTGTGTGTATTTGCTCATCCATCCCCTGTTCATCTTCAGACAATGGGATCGGCGCCAAGGGAGCACGTGTACTGTCCGAGTCTCTGAAGCAGAACACGACTGTGACCACGCTGTCACTCCAAGGTATGTTAGGAATGTGTGAACAGCTATTTGCAGGTGTGTGATTGGTACCAGCTCACCACCTGTGCGTGTGCTTATCCACCATTTGACCATCTTTAGATAACAGAATCGGCGACGAGGGAGCACGTACACTGGCTGAGTCTCTGAAGCAGAACATGACCGTGACCACGCTGAATCTCCAAAGTATGTTTGAAATGGGTGAACAGCTATTTGCAGGTGCGTGCTAGGTATCAGTTCACCACTTGTGCGTGTGCTTATCCACCCTCTGTCCATCTTTAGACAACGGAATCGGCGACGAGGGAGCACGCGCACTGGCCGAGTCTTTGAAGCAGAACACGACCCTGACCACGCTGAATCTCCAACGTATGTGAAACAGCTTTGACAGGTGCATGATAGGTACCAGTTCACCACCTGCTCGTGTGCTTATCCAACCTCTGTCCATCTTTAGACAATGGAATCGGCGGCGAGGGAGCACGCGCACTGGGCGAGTTTCTAAAGCAGAACACGACCGTGATCACGCTGGATCTCCAAAGTATGTTTGAAATGTGTAAACAGCTTTTGCAGGTGCATGATAGGGTTGCCTGCGCGTGTGCTTATCCAACCTCTGTCCATCTTTAGATAACAGAATCGACGACGAGGGAGCACGCGCACTAGCCGAGTCTCTGAAGCAGAACACGACCGTGACCACGCTGAATCTCCAAAGTATGTTGATATATGTGAACTGCTGTTTGCAGCTGCGTGATGGGTACCAGTTCCCCACACGCGCATGTTTGCTCACCCATCTGCTGTTCACTAGACAACGCCATCGACGCTAAGATATTAAGTAATACTACTACGTTTTTGAAACGGAACGCGGGCTTCGCCAAGTCCAAACCCAGTCTCAATGGTATGTAAAAGCTGTGCGAACTGTCGTTTATCGCTTGGGCAATGATATTCGACTCATGAGGTTCGAATGTTGGCCGGGTTTATGAAACAGCTGCAAGCCTACTCCAGCTTAGTCAGATCATGGACATAATCAAAAATTCTGACATCGATATTGTGTCAAAGTTGAAGTCCAGCTTTCCCAGTGACGATGAAAAGCTCAAGGAGTGCCTAACAATGCTTCAAATCACCGAACTCGCACCTTGCATGACGTGGATACCTTATCATGAATTTACACTGGTTGGAGAGCTAGGCAAAGGGGGATTCGGCATCGTACACAAAGCCCAAGTTAATGATAATCGGAATGGAAGAAGATTTGTTGCATTGAAGATTTTGAAAGGAAAGAATCACGAAATAATAGTTCACCTGCGGAACGAGGTGATTAAAATTACTCTTATATCTGCAGAAATAGGTAATTGTATTCTTTTACATAACTAACTTGTGTCGGACAAACCCACTCTACTTGTTATATAGGTACTGGTCAACATCTATCTTCAACTCCACAACAAATCTGGCAGAGTATCAACGCCAGCATTAATAGGATTATCAATGGAAGATACGACCAGTCGCTATATTATGGTGATGGAATACGCTGCCGGTGGTGATCTTACACAACTCCTCACTCGGTCTCCGCCAAATTCCTGGTTGAATGTTTGGCAGATTGCTATAGAGATCGCTCGTCGGTTGCAAGTGATTCATAAAGCCGATCTGATCCACAATGACTTGCACCCAGGAAACATTGTATTCCTCGGTGAAGACAACGTCAATCCCATGATTATTGACGTCGGCATAAGCAACACTGTGCAACATTTCGGCAAATGTGGCGGCAACATCTATGGCCGAGTTGCATATCTTCCACCTGAAGCGTTCCAGCAAATTTCATCAATCACAAAGAAGTCTGACATATATTGCCTTGGAACACTTTTGTGGCAACTTACCGCAAGGTGCTGCCCTCGTGGGATTGCGGAGTCGCCCGGTACCAGCTCTCTGGGATTACGTGAAGAGGTCATCCCTGGCACACCAACCGAATATTCGGACATCTACAAGAGGTGTTGGAACCCTGACCCCGAAAGACGACCAAACATCGACGAGGTGTTGGAAGATCTTGAAGCTATTGAGACTCACATCGCCGGCGACAAATGGCTAGACGACATCCCTGATGCCTTGGCACATCTAGAGAAAATGCAAGTGGAGATTACTTCTAGATTTACATTCGTTGATGGCTCTATCAGCCGGTATCACACAAAGGATGAGTTGGAAAGACTAAATAAAGGAATTTCGATGCCGGAATATGTTGAGGAAATCCCTTCTATGGTTGGTTGATGGAATCAAGTCACCGTCGTCGATTTTGATCCAGACCAATCGGCCATCCTATTCCGAATTCACAAACTCCTGCTATGGTCGATGAAAACAAGTCGGATTCTATCACACTGTCGTAGACATGGATCCAGTTATCGCCACGTCTGATCTGCCAATCCATTCGGAATTCACATATACGATTAAGTAGTCAATCAGCAAATTAATCAAGCGAAATCATTGAGGATGAGGTTTACATTTTGAACTTTGACATGTAATTTTAAGAGTATGTAAGAACTATAATGTATCAATGATATTAATCCTTGGATCATTTGTTCTTGGAAAGATGACGCAAGAAATTGATGACATTTAGCGGGTGATGCAAGGAAATTGATGCGTCATCATCAATTACCACTGAAATTCTTTGTTTGGAACAACCTCCCTTGCTACACTAAAAACAAACGCGCCTACGCTAAAAACAAACACGCCCACGCTATAAACAAATACACCTATGCTATAAACAAATACACCTATGCTAAAAACAAACGCGCCTACGCTAAAAACAAACACGCCCACGCTATAAACAAATACACCTATGCTATAAACAAATACACCTATGCTAAAAACAAACGCGCTTATGCTAAACACACTTACAGAATAAACGCGCTCAGACATTTAAATTAATGCCCTTACACACGTATGTATGCATGTTTGTACATGTGGATAAGGCTTCCTTTTTTTTTTTTTTTTTTTTTTTTTTTTTTTTTTTTTTTTTTTTTTTTTCTTTTTTTTTTTTTTTTTTTTTTTTTTTTTAGCAATAAACTTACTCCATGTCGATTTGGTGTCTTTAATCATTTGCAGAATGATAATTACGAAGGCTCCTCTGCTAACCAACAGCTTTTGTCGGCCCGCATACACATACATGTTCTCACACAAGCAAAAACCGCCGTATACACTAAGCTATTCAATTCAACCTCTGACGCTACATAATTTTACTCACAGATATCGAAATTCAGGCTTTATATCTCACATATAACACTAGTCAATTCCAACACCAATCCCCCCCATTCATTTTGTCGGCGCTTCCTCAATCTCGACTTCTCTCCGCTTGGAATTAGTATTCCCCTTCTTCCTCACGACCGTCGTCGTCACGGTGGCGATCGTCGCCGCAGGCTCCGCCCCCCCGAGCGTCCCGGATCGCACGGCCACCCTCGCCGCCACAACTTGGTCGTGCGCCTGTTCCCGCCGCCGGATTACCTCCATCTGCGTCTCGTGCTCGCCGCGTGGCGCGGAGTTGCGCTGCGCGACGCTACAGGTTCTTCGAGCGCGATTGCACCGCCAGCATCGTCGATCGGATTTTTTGCAGCTTGTTTTCCCAACTTCGCCAACAGCTCCTTCTGAATCCGCCTCCCCTGTGCCCACTCCCAGGCTACCTAGTCCAGCTGCACCTTCTTGCCATTGACAATCTCCACAACTGTCTTGGCCTCATACTCCTTCCAGGCCAATCTCCTCCTTTCTATAGCTCTAGCCAGGTCCTCCAATGCTTCCAGCAAGTCCTCTTCTTCCTCTGGCATCTCTTTCACTTATAAGACCTTACACTCCACTGGTCCCCACTTAAGAACCACCAGCCAGTCTTTTACCTTCCCTGTATTCTCCTTGCCTGCCAGTCACACCCTGATATCTACATCTCCAGTCTGGAATTCAGTACCCTCCTAGACCCTAAACCTGACATCCATGATCTCTCTATACTTCTTGACAGCCTGTACAATCAACTCCATAGCCATCTGTAGGCACATCCAGTACCATCAACTGCACCACTTGGGAATTTCAGCACAAGTACCAGGTCATGGAGATCACCACCCCCCCCCCACTATCACTCTCTTCTCCATCATCTCCAACAGCACCTTCTCTTTCTCAAAGCCAACCTCTACCCCTTTCAGTCTTCTCAGAAACTTCACCAAAGTGGCCTCCTTCATCTTCTGGGCCAGAAGCTTCAGAATTATTCTCATTATTACTGCCAAGCCTTAGAAGTTTAATATGATAGTGAATTCTAACTTCAATTTCTTGAGTAATAATACTGCCACCAGTTCTGTTACATCATCTGCCAGGTCTCCAGGCCTTGTGCCCTCCCTCTGTCCAAATCTACCATCAACCATCATATCTGGATTTTTTTCCAGATTAGTAGTCCTCTTATCATCAGCAGTCTCACTCTCTTCAGCCACTACTCTTTCAGCCCTACTGCCTTTGCCTCTATGGGCTACTCCCCTAGAACCTGCAGTCCTTACTGTCTTTTTGCCCTTTCTCAGTCAGTCCTCCAGCTTAGTCATTATTGTTAGTTGACCTCTCTTTACTTTATCTGTAAAGCTCATCTTTTCTATTCTCTGGTCTCCAGCATTACCCTCTTCCCTATTATATCCTACAGCCAGCAAGTCTCTCATACTTCTCTCCAAGCCATGACTCCTCCTAACATACTGCTAATTGAATATACTAGGGCCACCCTGCCCAGTCTATATCTTGGAATACTCATTAGTTGCCATGTTTCTAGTATTTTTTCTCTAAAAATGATATCTTGAGTATTGTCAGAAGTTTGTATAATTCAAATATTACTAGAGAAAGATGTTATTATTGTCTAATATTTTATTATCTTTATCAATGATCATATATGTAAGGCATATATATATTTCCTATCAGTGAAGAGCAAAACCTTAGATAAATTCAAAGAATTTAAAGCAATTATCAAGAATGAGACAGAATATAGAGTATATGCTATATGATCAGATGATAGATATGAATATATTAATAATATATTTAAGCAGTTCCTGAAAAAGCATAGTATTTACTATCAAATAATAGCTTTATATATACTCTAGTATAGCAGTATGGCTGAGCAATTTAATGTATAATTATTAAAATAATATATATAATGATCAATACTACTAGATTAGAATATTCATCCTGGGTAAAAGTAATCAATACTGTGATATATATATATAATTGATATGTCTCTTAAGCTCTCAGTAAAGAGTCTAACAATAAGTATAGAAAAGATGATCTTACTCTAAAGAATTATAAAATAGAACTAAGCTCAATATATTATATATTTTTATATTTGGATGTAATATATATATCCTTAACCAAAGCAATATCAATCAGTACAAATTTGAGCTGAAAGCCAATAAGCATATGTTTCTTGGGTATTCTGACAAGGTATATAGACTCTGAGATCTATATAAGTAGTATATAGTTATTTTATAAAATATATAATTTAGAGAAAAAGGAAATCAAAAATCCTACATAGATATATCTATTAGGATTTCTATATTCTAACTAGTGTAACAACTGTCATTTATCTCTCCAGTAGTCAATCAAAATTAATTTCAACTGCTATATATATATATCTGAGTCTGAGTCAGAGTTACTTAAGCTAAGAATAAAGATGAAAATGATGGTGAACTCTCTAGTAATGAGGGATCCTCTACCTCTACAAAGAATAAGCAAAAGTACTCTAATATTTGCTGAGAAACTTATTCTAATTTAGAAAGTTATTGGAATATATCAGTAAGCCCTAGATAGTCCCCCTAGGGGGATCAGATAGGAGTGGGCTTAGTGTATTATATATGGGATAGATGGCAGTATTAATAAAGGAAAGAGTCTGAGTTACTATAAAAAAAAAAATAAAAATAAAAATAAAAAACACCTTCCTGATCTCCTCCAGACCCATCTCCTCATTCTCTCTACTTCTGCTGGCCCAGACACTTGCCTTGGTATCTCTAGTTTCATCACTACCACTAGCCCTCCTCTTCACCTCTTCCTCAATTTTCACCAGCAACTCCTGCTGCCACCTGCATCCTTGGGACCTCTCCTATAGCTCCTTATCTATGCAGACCCACTTCCCATCAACAATCTCCACATGAGTCAACTCCACAAATATCTTCCAAGCCTTCACCCTCTGCTCCACTGTACTACTCAACTCCTCCAGCACTACCAGCAAGTTCTCTTCCTCCTCCTCACTCCTCTTCACCTTTGTTACCTTGTATATAAAGGCTCTCCACACTATTACTAAAGGCCAGTCCTGTACCTTTCCAGTAGCTTTCCTTTCTGCCAACTGAATCCAGACATCAACATCCTCTATCTGGAAGGAGGTTCCTTCCTATACCCTGAACCCTACATTGACCACCTTTCCATACTCAGCCATAACTTTCTCTACTCTTCTTCTCATCTTTACTGTGCTTACTGTAGAAACTCCTTTCACCAGGAGCTGGACCACTCTGGAGTTCTACCTCAGGCAGTACACTATTAGTACACTCACCTCCCCTACTTTCAACTTAGCCTTTAGTGCATCCTCCAATAGTCCAGCCTCCTCAAAGCCCACCTCCACCCCTTCTAGGCCCCTTAGGAACTTAATAGATACTGTGCCCCCCATCTGCTTTGTGATAAGCCCCAGGACCATTTTTGCTGTCACTGCCAAGCCCCAGAAGCACAAAGTGACTATGAACTCTGAAATTGATTCCTTGAGTAATGGGGCCACTGCCAGTCCCATTACACAATCAGCTAGGTCACTAGGTGTAAGTGCACAACCTCCAAGCCACAGAAATCACATGGCACCCTCTTAACAAGCCACTGAAATCACACGCGAGCTCTGAACAAATCTGGAAATCACTGGTGTGATCATGAAGCTGAGTCAAACAGAAGTCACAGCATACAAAGCTAAGTCAATATGAAGTTATGGAACACAAGATTCACACAAATGGAATCTTACCAATCAAGAACAAATGTATATATACTGAGCCCCAAGATGTGTCAAAACAGAGAACCAAAACAAACAACAACTACAATTTCTGAATATATACCAATATAACCACTGAGATCTACAACTGCATCCATGCTGACATTTGGAATGCCATTGTCAACCGAGCCACACCCCCTCTGCCCCTCATGAATATCCATAGCCTAGCACCCCTCTACTTCGTGGAAGCCCAATGGAATGCCCTGAATATACTTAATAAGGCCCACCAGATTGGACAAATCTCAAGCTACTACCAGATCAGCCGCCTCCTGGAAGACATGGTCAAACACCACTATGATACAGACATTACCCAGATGTCTCAACACCAGAAGCTCATTGCCCGCAAACACCAAGAACTCTTCTATGAGTATAGTACCTTTATTCTCCACCTCTAAGTTACTACCAGCAAAATGATTGCTACTCTGTCCTATGGCCAAATCGATGACATGATACAAGAACTCAACCACAAGAATCTTGAATACGTTCAGACTACTGACAGAACCTTCCTGCACCCCAATGACCACATCCTGCAAATGCCCCAAGTTGGATATGCCATGAAAGACGTCTATGATATAATCCACTTCGATGAAGATGAAGCAGCTCTGATACCAACATGACCTCAAGCCAAGGATCTCTATCAACCCTGATCACACTGCCAACTTTACCGATAAACTTACAACAGTTCATAACTACCTACAAGACTTATTGGGACAATGATCACTGGTATGAATACCAATCCACGTTCACTCCTGATTACTTCAACTACAATGAAGAGACCAGAGAACAAAACCTGTACCTTCAGAAAACTCTTGAGATCAAACTAACCACTCCACCACCTGAGTATGAGTGACATGAACCACAGCCGCCAGCTTACTACAACTCCACAACTCATAGTGCTATAATCTATAAAAGATATGCAGACAGCAAATCTGATGAAAGCGAAAACAATGCACCCCTTCTTTGCCCACCAACACCTTATCTAGCATATGAGACAGATGATGGTATCCTGTAGAATGGAGATGAAGTTGCAATGTATTATTACCTCAGCCAATAAGGAGAAGTAATCTGTAAACCTCTCTTCCTAGATGACTACTTTATTGATAGTGATATCATTGAAGACTATCCAGACAGTGCCTAAACCTATAAATAGTTTAGCAGTCATAGTATAGTTAGATTAGCCTTGTATAACATGACTGTGAACTGACTCAGCAGTCAAACAATCTCTTGACATATCAGATCACCCTTGTACTATTTGACTATATTCTGACTCAGTAAAGCACTTAGTGCTACATCCATATCTAGCATAGTCCAGATAGCCCCTCACTAGTATAAATACCCCCTCCCTCAGACCTCAGAATCTCAGACCTGAACAATCTGAACACAACTCCTGAGCACTTTCTCACAATATCCCTTCATACAACTACTCCTAGTATAGCAATATCATGAATAGAAAATAAACCTATTTAATAACCCACAAACCACCCTTAAGTAAATCTGCTCCCTATTAGGTCCCACTCCTAACCCCATTACAAATTTCCTAATTAGGTATTGTCTGCAGCGATATGCCAATTCAACTAAGCTGGTCTTAGTTTCTTGAACTTCCTGAAATATGGAAAATCCTGAACATCCAGAACTAGTCTGAAAAAAGACTTTGGTTGAGACGTCAACCCAATCTTGAAATAAATAAATGTAGAGGATGTACTCCATACGAAATTGATTATGACCATAAGAAAACAGTCTTTCCGAATATCCAGAACTTCCAGAAAACCCTTCCAGAACTACATAATAGTTACCCTAAAAAGCAACCCTCTTATAACTTGGTAGCAGCAGTTTACAATCCAATTCCACTTCAAGACACTTCCTCACCCTGCAACAAACCCTTCTGCGAATTCCTACAAGTTGGTATAAAGCCCAACCTCTGAACTGGAATTTATCCTGAACCATCTGACAATCTGGAGAGAATTGAACCTGACGTACAAGGACAATTTGACCTCCACACCTACAATAAGTGGGACAAACTTCACTCAAAGAAAGAAGTTCTTCGATTAAATCAGCAAATAGGTGAAACCCTATTCACTGAACTCCTTGCACTATACCCAGCAAGTCAAGATAAGAAGGTCTTATAGAAGTCTTCTTTACTCTTCTCAACAAGAGTTTTGTCAGCTCTACAAATCCAAGCAACCTAGGACAACCAGCAGCAGTCTTTCTAGCCTTAGTTCCTCATGAAGCCCAAGCCTCTATAGCCAAGTAGCTCAACTCTACTGACTTTCACCATACCAGGACCAGGACTGCATTATACTACTGATTCCAGAACAGCAAGGCCTGCCATATTCTTAAGGAAGAAGCAAGAGAAATCCTTCATCAACTACCTGACCCCGAACCTGAAGCAGGCCCTGCTACAGCCCTACCTGAATCTGAAACCAATACTGAACCAGAACTTGACTTTGAATTAAGTCCATCTGAAATCAGATATGCAACTGATTCTGTCTACTTTGACGCCAAGCAAACCCAAGTATATGGAGACCAAACCAAAGAAGAGGAGGAGTATCTCAGTGAATTCGATCTCAGATATATATACTACTGAAGGAAACACATCTCCATCAGGACAGAACACACCTATACAGTAACAGATAGCTATCTATCAAGCCCTTACTCCAGACCCACAACTATTACTCCTGCAACTTACACAGACCCAAAGAACCCCATCACACTCTGCACCAGTACCTCAAGTAGTACCAGTAATACCACTACTAGCAGTCCAACTGCCTCCAGTAAACAACATGGCAAACTAACAAATTCTAGACCTCATAGCCCAGATAGTCATAATGGCAACAACCATTACTACCTTAGCCAAACAGACCTGACCTACAAAAAATCTGAGTCTACCTACCTTAAATAGTACTGCACAAGAAGTCCAAAGCTTCATTAGTATAGTTGATACCAACTTCGAAGCCAATCAATGGACCAATGAGTGAGTCACTGACTATATTCTGACAAACAATCAAGACCACACTCTAGAACAACTCTTTGCTACCACTACAGCCTATATCTGCTGAGTTATTACATTCTTCTAAGGACCTGCTGAAGAATGGTGGTGAACACTTTCTGAAAAACCCCTCATATGGGATACCCGACCTACAGTAGTTGCTCAGAATGCAGCAAACAATGCCCCAGAATATGGAGCCCATCCTAAAGCCCCTGGACTTAAACAACTCATGATTGCTCAATATTGCAGCGAAACCATGATCACTGAATCCCGAGTAAAACTCTGCAACCTCAAATTTGATATACATGGCAAGGAGGAATTTGATACCTTCTGTACAAAACTCGAGTCACTTCTGAACACTGTTGGCCTAGGATATATTACCAATGATGAAGCACGAAATGGTACAAGAGCAGATCATTTATTCAATGCCCTGCCTGAATGGCTTACTAGAAAAATCTGAGAACAAGGATGCCGAATTGGTTGTAACCACCAACAATGGTGCCTGGCAAGAATCAAGACTATGGTCAAGCAGATCCTAACAGCTGGACCCATTCTGCCCTGAAGACAATTCAACAACAAGGAAAAGACTTGGACTAAGAAAGAAGAACCCAAGCATGAAGCATCCCAAGCTCCCTCAACATCCACTTTGTGGACACCCAGAAATCATGAACCCACCCAGCTGAGTATCTTCAAGAAACTCACTGAAGACAAAAGAAATAGACTTAGAAGAAGTAGAGCATGCTTCTATTGCTGAAAGATAGGATATATGGCCAGTACCTGTCCTAACTGAAAACCCCAAACAGCAACATGAGCAACTGTTACCACTCTGCACTACCTCAACAATCTGACCACCAGAATACTAGACTTTGTCAAGTTAAGACAAACTGCTAAGGCCCCAATCAAAGGAAGTCAAAAAGCAGCTGGATATGATCTGTATGCAGCTGAAGAAGCTACAATCTCCAACCGAGAAGTCAAACAAGTCTATACAGGAATCAGAATCCAAATCCCTGAAGGACATATTGGAAGAATATGCTGTTGTAGCAGCCTAGCATTGAAAGGACTCTCAGTAGAAAGAGGAGTCATTGATGAAGATTATACAGGCGAAATTATTGTCCTCATCCAAAACCACAGTTGGATACCCTTCAAGATCCCTATAGGCTTCTGCATTGCCCAGATCCTATTCAAAAAAATTGAGTCAAATCTGACAGTCAAGGAAGTCCCTAAACTACTGCCCACCATCTAAGGATCTAAAGGATTTGGTTCATCAAACAAGGCTCCAGCCCAATCTACCATGAACAAAGAAGAACAATTCTACAAGAAAATCAAAGATGGATATGTACCAAGTAGCTGATACCCTCATGGCATTGGAATGTACTCTTCCCGAATAATTGATGATTGCTTCTCTTGTGTCAACAAACTGGCTCAAAGAAGAACCAACAGAAGGAAAGCCCCTACAACCAAAATCACCACCATTGGATCAGACAAACTGCTTACACTTAAAGCTTTTGTCAATTGAGCACCTGTCAAGATCATGATAGACAGTGGTGCCTCAGGCAACTTCATCAATGAAGAAACAGCCAACAGACTCAAGGTCTTCACCTCTTCAGTACAACAAACTCAAGCAGTTGCCATAGCTGATAGAACCTCACATGTCATTAGCAAGGAAGTCCACAATCTACCCTTCTGAATTAGTGACTACCGAGTACATGTTACCCTCCAGATCATACTGCTTCCCGACAATGAGATCATTCTTGGAACCCTATGGTTGAAACAAGAGAACCCTATGATTGATTGGGTAAACCATTCTCTGACCATCAAGAAAGGATGCCACAACTTCAAACTGCAAGGCAAAAAAGACCCACTCAACTCTAGTGACTTTGGACCAAAGATCACTCACATCAACAAGCTACAACTTAAGAAATTAGCCAAGAGATGCCCTCTCTTCGCCATCTCCATCCACCCATCCAAAGAAGAACCCAAAAACTCTGAAGAAGACTTTTCCAAAGTTGACAGCCATGTCAGACCACTACTCCAGAAATTCCGAGACATATTTCCAAAGAAGCTTCCAAAAGGCCTACCTCCTAAATGAGCAGTAGACCATGCTATCAAGACCAATCCAAATGCCAAGCCAGCCTTCAAGTCAATCTACTATATGTCACCAAGAGAAATCGATGTACTCAAGAAAGAAATCGACGAACTCTTGGAACAAGGATTCATCAGACCTAGTGTATCATCTTATAGTGCACCAGTCCTCTTTGTTATAAAGAAAGGAGGAGACCTGTGAATGTGTATTGATTACCGCAACCTCAACGAACAGACCATCAAGAACTATTGCCCACTACCTAGAATCGATGAAATATTCAATAGACTTACTAACTCACAATTCATGAGCTCTTTTGACCTATGAAATAGTTACTGGCAAATTGCCATAAAAGAAGAAGACATCTACAAGACAGCCTTCCAAACTCACTATGGACATTTCAAATTCCTAGTTATGCCCTTTGGCTTAACTAATGCTCCTGCAACCTTCCAGACACTGATGAATACCATTCTGTATCCATACCTGGACAAATTTGTTGTTGTCTATATTGATGACATCCTAGTCTTCAGCAAAACCCTGGAGGAACATCTCGAACACCTTGAGCTAGTATTACTGAAACTCCAAGAAAACTGGCTCTTTGCAAAACTCAGCAAGTGCAAATTTCTTCTGAAAGAAATCCAATTCCTTAGACACATTGTCACTTCAAATGGAATTAAAGTAGACCCCAGCAAAATCTCCACAATCAAGGATTGGCCCAGACCCAAGAAGCTGAAAGACCTCCAGTCATTCCTGGGATTAGCAAACTATTACAGACGATTTGTTGCCAACTTTGCCAAAATCGCTACTGCTCTTACCCAAATGACCAAGCACACCAAGAAAGAAGAACAACCCTGGACTATGAAACAAGAGAAATACTTCAACAATCTTGCAAATTGGGGACCCAAACAAGATACCACCTTCCAAGCACTGAAGGATGCTTTGATAACCACTCCAGTACTTCAAGTGGCAAATCCTGCCCTATCATATGAAGTTACCACTGATGCCTCTGACCTAGCCCTTGGAGCAGTACTTATGCAAGAAGGACACCCTGTCACCTATTACTCCCGCAAGTTCAATGATGCCGAAATCAACTACGTAACTCACAAGAAGGGAATGTTAGCCATCATAGACACTCTGATCAAATAGTGACCATACCTAGAAGGAGCACACTTCACCATATTGACTGACCACAAGTTATTAGTCAACATCAATATCCAGGCTACCCTTTCTCAAAAGCAAGCCAGATGGATGAAAGTCCTCACCAACTTTGACTATGAAATCCAGTACTGCCCTAGCAAGGAAATCATTGTTGCCAATGCAATCTCCAGACCACCCATTGAAGAAGTTATCCAAACTCTCACCCTGGTTACAAACTCCATCATGGAACAAATTATCACAGCATGTGCTAATGATAAGGAAGCTCAAGCACTCTGAGAAATTCTGAACAGTGATGGTACTGACAAGTATACCCAGTACAATCAATACTAACTCAAGGACAATACTATCTACTACAAGGACAGATTGTATGTTCCAAACAACCGAGACCTCCAAAGGACTATCCTATTTGAATGTCATGATGTCCCTATAGCTGGACACTTAGAATTTGATAAATGCTATGAAGTTATCTTCTGAAACTTCTATTGGCCCCATATGGCAGATCAGCTAAAGACCTACATCACTTCCTGTAATGTCTGCCAATGCAACAAGTCCTCAATGTTATCAAAACCTAGTCTACTCCACCCTATCCTGGTACTATCTGCTAATTGGGAACAAATCTCTATGGACTTTATCATACAACTACCCCGAACCAAGAATGGAAAAGATGTAATTGTTGTCTTTGTGGACCATCTCAGTAAACAAGTCCACTTTGTATCAACCACCACTACTCAGATATAGCTACACTCTTGTTTGACAATATCTTCTACTATCATGGTCTTCCTAAGATCATTGTTAGTGACCGAGACCCGAAATTCACCAGCTATTTTTGGAAAGCCCTCCATGCACACCTTAGAACAAAACTTGCACTATCTACAGCCTTTCATCCTGAAACTGATGGCCAAACTAAAAGAATGAACTGAACTCTGGAACAAATGCTAAGAAACTATGTCTTCTACAGACAAGATGATTGGTATAAACACCTCACTGTAGTCGAGTTTGCCTATAACAACAGCAAGCAAGTCTCTCTTGGAATGACCCCATTCTTTGCTAACACTGGACAAAACCCAAACACTCCCCTGACACTCATCCGAACCACTGAAAAACTCTTCACAGTTGAAGCTGTTGAAGAATTCTTACTCCGAATGTGTAATCTAAGCCAGATCGCAATTGAGAATTTATTGTGAGCTCAAGAACAACAGTCACAGTATGTTAACCAACATCGCTAAGAAGAAATCTTCGATATTGTGGAAAAAGTCCTATTAGACATCCAAGGATACCGAGTTGACAACCTCAAGTACAGACCATCTACAAAGCTGAACAGCAAGTTCATTGGACCATTTGAAGTCATTTCAGAAGTCTCTCCGACCTCCTACAAATTGGCGCTACCGGATACCATTAAGATTTACCCAGTCTTCAATGTCCAATGTCTCAAGCGATACAATGATAATGATGATGAACTATTCCTGAACTGAACTACAGAACCACCTGTACCTGTCATTATTAATGACCAGGAAGAATACGAAGTTGAACAAATCCTCAACAAATGTGGCTACAAGAACCACCCTGAGTACCTCATCAAATGGAAAGGTTACTCAATCCATGATGCAACATGGGAACCCAAGACCAATCTCCAGAATGCTACCAACTTAGTTCAGGAATACAATTCCTTGAACAACTAAAATCTGAACACTCCTACACTTATCAGTTCATACTATATATTATACCCTCCTAAACACTATAATTATCATGAACAAAAATCAAGAACTCAGCAAATCAAGAATACCAATCCTCTAGAAAATAGCAAAACTGAAAGCCAGCCTATTCTCCCCATACCACTGGTGAGAAATGAGGCATAGACATTTAAGAAGATTCCTTAGAGGAAATTCTCCAGGAGTGAATGATGTCAGAATCACTTCTGGTATATGGCATTGAACACATGACTCTTTAACATGTAAATCCAATGGTTAGGCAACTGTATTATAAGTATGCCACATTCTGAAAAAATGGACTTTACCAGACTTTTGACCTCCCAAATGGTGTAACAACACTAGAACAAAATTAGAAGGTCCCAATGAGGATGTCAAAAGCTAAAAAGGGGAGAGTTGTAAGCGCACAACCTCCAAGCCACAGCAATCACATGTCACCCTCTTAACAAGCCACTGAAATCACACGCAAGCTCTGAACAAAGCTGAGTCAATATGAAGTCATGGAACACAAGATTCACACAAATGGAATCTTACCAATCAAGAACAAATGTATATATACTGAGCCCCAAGATGTATCAAAACAAAGAACCAAAACAAACAATAACCACAATTTCTGAATATATACCAACATGACCACTGAGATCTACAACTGCATCTGTGCTGACATTTGGAATACCATTGTCAACTGAGCCACACCCCCTCTGCCCCTCATGAATATCCATAGCCTAGCACCCCTCTACTTCGTGGAAGCCCAATGGAATGCCCTGAATATGCTTAATGAGGCTCACCAGATCAGACAAATCTCAAGCTACTACCAGATCGGCAGCCTCCTGGAAGACATGGTCGAACACCACCATGATACAGATATTACCCAGATGTCTCAATACCAGAAGCTCATCACCCACAAACACTGAGAACTCTTCTATAAGTACAGCACCTTTATTCCCCACCTCTGAATTACTACCAGCGAAATGGTTGCTACCCTATCCTATGGCCAAATCGATGATATGATACAATAACTCAACCACAAGTATCTCAAATACATTCAGACTACTGACAGAACCTTCCCACACCCCAATGACCACATTCTGCAAATGCCCCAAGTTGGATATGCCATGAAAGACATCTACAATATAATCCACTTCGATGAAGACAAAGCAGAAGACAATGATCTCTCTGATGCTGACATGATCTCAAGCCAAGGATCTCTACCAACCCTGATCACACTACCAACTTTACCGATGAACTTACAACAGTTCATAACCACCTATGAGACTTATTGGGATGATGATCACTAGCATAAATACCAACCCACATTCACTTCTGATTACTTCAACTACAACGAAGAGACCAGAGAACACAACCTATACCTTCAGACAACCCTTGAGATCAAACCAACCACTCTACCACCCAAGTATGAGTGACATGAACTACAGCCGCCAGCTTACTACAACCCCATGACTCATAGTGCTGTAACCTATAGAAGGTATACAGACTGCAAATCTGATGAAAGTGAAAAAATGCATCTCTTCTTTGCCTACCAACACCTTATCCAGTATACAAGACAGACAATGCTATTCTGTGGGATGGAGATAAAGTTCCAATGTATTATTACCTCAGCCAACAAGGAGAAGTAATCTGCAAATCTCTCTTCCTAGATGACTACTTCATCAATGGTGATGTCATCAAAGACTATCCAGATAGTGCCTAAACTTATAAATAGTTTAGCAGTCATAGTATAGTTAGATTAGCCTTGTATAACATAACTGTGAACTGACTCAGCAGTCAGATGATCTCTTGATATGTCAGATCACCCTTGTACTATGTGACTACATTTCGACTCAGTAAAGCACTTAGTGCTACATCTATATCTAGCATAGTTCAGATAGCCCCTCACTAGTATAAATACCCCCTCCCTCAGACCTCAGAATCTCAGACCTGAACAATCTGAACACAACTCCTGAGCACTTCCCCACAATATCCCTTTACACAACTACTCCTAGTATAGCAATATCATAAATAGCGAATAAACCTATTTAATAACCCACAAATCACCCTTAAGTAAATCTGCTCCCTGTTAGGTCCCAATCCTAACCCCATTACAAAATTTCCTAATTGGGTATTGTCTGCAGCAATATGCCAATTCAACTAAGCTAGTCTTAGTTTCTTGAACTTCCTGAAATATGGAAAATCCAAAACATCCAGAACTAGTCTGGAAAAGGACTTTGGTTGAGATGTCAACCTGATCTTGAAATAAATAAGTATAGAGGATGTACTCCATACAAAATTGATCTTGACCATAAGAAAACAGTCTTCCAGAATATCCAGAACTTCCAGAAAACCATTTCAGAACTATGTAATGGTTACCCTAAAAAGCAACCCTCTTATACTAGACCTTGTGCTCTTCCTATCACTTGGTCTACTATTAGCAGTCCCATCTAGATTTTTTTCCAGATCCCCCATTACACTCTCATTAGCAGTCACCCTCTCAGCCACTACACCACCAGTCCCCCTACACTGACCACCCAGTGAGGCTCCCCCCAGCTGCTGCTGCTCTATATTCTTTGCTATCTCCTTGCTCTTCCTCAGTCAGCCCTCCAGTCCAGTCACCATCTGCCTCCTCTTCACCATATATGTAAAGCTTGTCCTCCTGCTCCCCTGCCCTC
>RBNI01000237.1:0-36271 GCA_003990745.1 Jimgerdemannia flammicorona | reverse complement strand
ATAATGATAAAAATATTCTCTATTAATAAGCAGTCAGTTCTCTTATATATCTTATACTAGAAATAAGGTCCAACATATCATATATGTATTATGAATAAAGTAGTATAGTATTCCTTCTGCTATAATAACTTATATTAGAATACTATTAAGAGAATTTTCAGATATAGTATACTATATACTCACTCTTAGTAGATTAAGTAGAAGTAATAATAACAACAATGCTATATAGCTATCTATTATATATATATAATATCAATTAGGTAGATAATCTAGATGACTATTAATCTATAATCAGATATCTCTTCTATATTAGTAAAAAAGGGTCTGTCATTTTATAGCAAATACATAAGTAATTATTTATAATAATATTATCAATATAGACAGAGTATCAAGTATTATCAAGTATGATAAAGAAAGTTATTTGGCTTTACAAGCTATTAAAAGAACTCAGATTCACTTAAAAATAAAGTACTATACTATATCAGAATAAAACTAGTCTATGATAGTACTTATTAAGAATCTAGTATATATTATAGTAAAATAAAATATATATATAGTATTATTTTATATAAGAATACATAGAAAACAATACTATATATATTATCATATAGTGGTTACTGAGTTCTTCAAATATATCAGATTCTCTTCAAGGTATATCTCTTAGACTAACCATAAGTTTGTTATAAGCAAGTTCTTATTAGAATATCTTTCTAAGGTCTTATAGTCCTTAAACTTCTTATCTTTAAACTGTTTTGTTATCTCTTAGATTGCTTGTATAGAATTGAGTATAAGTAAACTGGAACTGACTTTATTTCAAAAGAAATAAGAGGGATATTTATACAAAATATAATTTAATAATTGCTAAGTTATAAAGATAAATATAAATTCTAATAACCAAATAAAATACTGAAATACAGAAAACTATAATTGTAAGTACAAATTCAAGTATATGTATAAATAATTGCATAAGTTCAGAATATCAGTAGATTTCAGTAGTATAGAAAAAGAGTGTCTGAAGATTTAAGTATTATAGAAAAAAGATGCTAGTAGAATTCAGTTATATAGAAAAAAGATACCAGAAGATTTCAGTGTTACCAAGAACTTAGAGCAGAATGTTCAGAACCATGGGGGCTTTATTTTCATTGCTATTAGAGGTCAGAATGTCCTTAAAGGAAATGAGGTTTATGAATATTTCATCTGTTTTGCATATGTCACATGAGATGATATCATTGCTAATAACATCATTACATTTAGTAGCAAGAGGTCTGGGGCTCTCCAATCTATGAGGTTCTCTTTTACAAAATAAGAGACAAATATGAGATCTTAGAGGAGGTCTAACCTAGATGCTGGGGCCTTGGAATACTGAGATGAATCCTTATAAGAATTGATCTGCATTGTCCTGAAGGATGGGATTCCAGAACTATTCTATCTCATCACTATTGAGGGTAATAGTGGACTGAGCTTCTGTGGCCACTATAGCCTCCAGTATATTGATATAGTGGGCTGATAGTTCCTTGAAGTCTGAGATTCTAGTATACTCTAAGTTGGAGATTAACCACAGTATATGCCTGAAGACCTGATGAATCTTCTTGATTGTCCTTATTTCACATATATCTATAGAAGTATCATTTTGTATTTCTTGGAGATTGGTTTGAGGAAATTCCTGGCAGAGGAGGTTTTCTATTTCATATTTCTACTACATCCAGAGGTATTCAGTGGTGATGGTGATTTTTGTTTCCATTTTATAGTGATAGAGAATATATATAATGATAAAAGTCACTAGTACTCAGGTTGAGGCTAGAAGTCCTTCTTGTGTAGGTCCTTATGGCTCTTCTAATATCTTAGAATATCCTTTTTTGAACTGAGGGGCCTTGATGATTCCTGGACCTTGAGGTTTGACAAGCAGCAGACATTTGTTTGTAATAAATCTTTTGAACTATTTCTGTGAGCCTTGTTTGGGTTACTGCTACTGCAGTTCCTTGATCCTTCTTTTATATTTCTCGAGATGTCTATCTTATGGTCACAATAACTCATAATTGGTCATTATTACTCATCTTGTAGTCTGGATAAGTCATGCTATATAATCTTCTTATGCTCTGATCTAGTAGCTTATAAGGAAAGACTATCTCCTGTGATAATGTCATCATTCTGAGGTTATTGTTACATCTTCCTCCTGAATAAGGATCTTCTCTTAAATGTCCTTATTCATTAGTCTAAGCTGAAAAATTTGCTGATCTTATAATCTCTGGCAAGGGGTTGAAAAGTGGTATTTATGGGCTAGCATCTTCCTTATATATTTTGGCATGATGGTAAAGAGTCACTCTTTTTATATAGAGCAAGGGTCTGATTCTGATCTTAACTAATCAGTTGATGGTTTAAACTTCTCTGGCTTTAAAAGTCTCATAGATAAGTAGTTGCTGGTGCTGTATCTCTTAGAGAATGGTCCAGACAGATTGCCTACTGGTCATGGGACATGCTGTTATGATTCACAGACTAGAACCTCATAGGCAGTCATCATATTTTGCTTCTCTTGTATAGGTTTATAGTACTTCTTGAGTCTGTTCCTATATACCATAGTAGGCAGTATGGTCTCTGAGAGTTTTCTAAGCCAGAAGGTAGTTTTCTTGATATTTTGTATGTAGAAGAGTTCTTTCTATTTGGGCTCCAGTTTTCATGACTATGAGGCTTCTACCATATTTTGATATAGTAGGACCTTTTCTCTGATTTGGATGGGTTCTAGGGTCTTATAATTATTTTCTGTATTCTTTCTTATCAGTGCTTATAACTTGATGATGTAATCTTCAGCCTTCTTTCTGATTTGGTGTAGTCTCTGGATTTCTGAGTCAATCTATCTCTAAGTTAGGTCTAGATTTATAGCTGAGGTTCTATCAAAATCTTCTTCTCTGAAGAGCAGTTCTCTTGGGGTAAAGTGTGTACTCTGTGACCATATGTCTTATAGGATAGAGAGGACAGTTGAGAGGTAGTTATCCCAATTGCCATATGTGTCTGAGATCTTTACCAGGATATTCTTGAGAGTCTTATTGGTTCTTTCTGTCTGTCTATTTCTTTGAGAGTGGTATATGGTGATCTTGATATACTGAATCTTATATTTCTGATATATTATCTCATAAAATTCATTAACAAATTCTGTGCTATAGTTTGTGGTGATTTGTCTTAGTATCTTATAGTGGCAGATGATTTCTTAGTATAGGAAGTTGGCTATAGAGAGAGTATTGGCTTCTTGTAATACTTCTGCTTCTATCTATTTAGTAAAGAGGTCTATGATAACTATAATATAGCAGTTTCCTGATAGTATTACTGGTAGTGATCTAATGATATCTATTGCAATATGGTAGAAGAGAATAGGCTCAATTCTTGATAACCTGGGTATCTGGTCTTACTGATCTTATTTCTGTTTTTGATACTTGTCACACCCTTTGACAAATTGGCACAGGTCTTCTTCTATCTTAGGCCACCACATAGTTCTTCTTACACTGTTGTATGTGTTGGTTCCTCCTAGGTATCCTTGTTCATATGCTTTCTTCATTACTTGATACTTCTTGTATTCAGGTATTATGAGCTTTCCTTCTTTTCTGAGTATAGTGTTGTCTAGTTCAAATTGTTTTCAAGTCTAGTTGATGATAGTGATAGTCCAGGGTTCAAGGTGGTTGAGTATCTTCTACTGCCCAAGATAGCTGATTAATCCATAGTATATCTTCTTATTCATGTTGAATAGTCTTGATGGGGGTATTTTGGAGTATTCTTAAGAGTGTATCAGTATTGGCATTGGTTCTTCCTGAGTAGTGCTTGACAGTACAGTCATACTCTTATAGCCTGTAGATCTATCTGGCATATATTCCTTTGAGGTTCAGAGTATGGAATAGCCAAGTGAGAGCAGAATGGTCTGTTTGAATAGTGAAGTATTTTCTGACTAGATAGTAGTGGAACTTATCTACTGCCCAAACTACTACTAAGCATTAAAGCTTATATGACTTATAGTTCTGTTCTACTCTATAGATACCTCAGCTTATATAAGAGATGACATATTCATATCCATCTTTCTTCTGAGCTAGGACTGCTCTAAGTTCTATAGCACTTGTATCTGTCTGCAGAATGAACTTTAGATTCCAATCTGGTCTTTTGAGGATGGATGCTTGGGTCAATCTGGTCTTGAGTTTATTGATATTCCTTAGTCCATTTAAATTTGGTCTCCTTCTTCAGTAGCTCATAGATAGGTACTGCAATGTTGGAGTATCCTTTGATGAATCTTCTGTAATAAGAGGTCAGTTCAAAGAAGATATGGACTTCTATAGTTGTTCTGAGTCTTGGGTAGGCTGCAACAGCCTCAATCTTCATAGAGTCTGTATAAATTCCAGTCTGGTTGATGATGTGTCCTAGGTAAGTGATTTTCTGAGCTGCAAACTTATATTTCTTAGGCTTGATGTAGAGGTCGTACTCCTTGAGCTTCTTGAGAGCTAGCTGTATATAGTTGATATGTTCCCATACAGTGTTGCTGAAGATGATCACATCATTAATATAGTATTTTCCAATCTCATTGCTGAAGACTCTGTTCATCATTTACTGAAAACTTGCTGAGATATTGCACATTCCAAATGGCATTCACAGATAGACATAGATGGTGTCAGGTGTGATGAAGGCTGATTTATCACTGATATCTTGAGTGAGACCAATCTAATGAAAGCCTGAGAACAGGTTCAAGGTGGTGTAGTATTTGGCTTTGCTCTCAAGGGTGGTAAGGATTTCTTAAATATTTGGCAAGAGCTGCCTATCCTTCTTGGTGATTGCATTGAGCTTCCTGTAATCAATATAGAGTCTTGAGGCAAACTCTCCAGACTTGCTTCCTTTCTTTAGAGTAAGGATAATAAGTGAAGTCCAGGGGCTGATAGCTTGCTTGATAATTCCAGCTTCTTCTATTTCTTTGAGTTCTGCTCACAGTCATTCTCTGTAGGCAGGTGGTATAGGTCTGGCTTTCTGGTAGATGGCCTGGTATTGCTAGTGTCAACTTCATGGTAGTACTTGGGTTCTTGATTATAGATGTCCCTGAAGTCTGTAGCAAGTACTTATTTATTCTGGTGTAAGATCTTGAGAAGTTGTTCTTCTAGAGGAAGGTTTTCTCCAATAGTATATATGTGCTTATTCTAGTCCTTGTCTTTCTTGTACTTGAGTTCAGTAATCTTGATGATAGCATAGGTTCCTCTTCCAGTAGATCCAAAGCCTTGTTCTCCTCTCTTGATCTTGATAAATTTGATGGCTTCAGTGATCTTAGGCTTCTTGACTTCATGGATCAGTATCTAGCCAATCCTGTCATGCTTCTTGACTTCAAATGGGGTGGTGGAGTTGTGATTCCTAACTATAAGGAAGATCTTGCCAGTATAATCAGGGTCAATTACTTCTCCTTCAACTGAGATTTTGCTTTTGGCCAAACTGCCTCTGGTCTTGATAATTCTGATATGGTTCTCTGGCAACTTGACTCCAATTTCAGTACTAAGTAGAGTAGTGGTCTGTGGTTTGAGAATAGTATCTTGAATGCTGGCAAGGTCCATTTCTATGGCTCCTTCAGTCATATATTCTGGGATCTTGGCTTTAGGGTAAAACTTCTTGACCTTGAGAGTGATGTCTGGTTCTTATTCCTCTTCATTATTACTATCAGCTTGAAGTTCTGGGGGCTGGTCATCTTCTTTGGCTTTCCTTTTTGCTTCAGTAGCTTCTTGCTCATGCTTTTGTTGGTAGATTTTCCTGACTTCACTGATATAGGACCAGCAGTTATTTACGTGTTTAGAGTAGTATATCTTAGTACTATGGGGGTATCTTTCTTGAGGGATATAGTCATCAATGATCTTGTTGTACCACTGCTCATCTGTGAGCTTGGGTGTCTTATTCTTGTTCTTATATACTGAGTGTATGAAGACTTCTGTGTCTTCTTTATCTCCTTTCTCTATGTCTGATAGTACTTCTTTGTGGACATTGATAGAGACTTGTACCTTTCTTCCTCTAATTAATCTGCATCTTCTGGGCATTGAGGTCAATAATAGCCTTGGCCTTATGAAGCCATTGGTTGCCAATGAGGATGTCATAGTTGGTGGTACTTATAACAATCACATCTACTAGAATAGTAACTCCTTCAATCTTGATAGAGACTTCTCAGATCTTGCCTAGGAGAGTAACTTGTATACTATCTGCTATGACATAAACTATTTTAATAGACTCTTCAATGTTCCAGTCTAGGCAGTCAATTACCTTCTTACTCATGAGGTATTCTCTGATACTGGTATCTATGATGGCATTAAAGATACAATCTTCAATCTGACATAGAGTATAGGCTGATGTCTTGTGCTGGTCTTCAGATTCTTCACCTAAGTCTTCTTATTCATCTTCTTGTACATTGTGAGCTTTTATGATCTTATACTATTAGTTCTTGACAGTGGTTGCAAGTCCTACTCTCAACTACTGTCTGAAGGCAGGGACTTTGGCTAGTTGTCCAAAAGTAACATTGACCTTCTATTTCTTAAGATCTTTGTAAATATCATACTAGTGGATCTTAGTCTTATATAGCTTCTGTTCTTTCTTACTTTTACTTTCTTCTGAGACTGGAGTAGTGCCTTCAATAATTTGGTAGGCAGCTTCATCTAACTTCATGTCTTAATCAATCTCCTTAGGTTGGGTCTTACTTTGAATAGTGATAGCTGGAGTTTTCTTTGGTCTTCCAACTAGCTTGCTGTTGTCCTTCTTATCATAGGGCTTGGATTAGATTCTGATACCTTCAGTAACAGGGTAGAATTTAGACTCCTCATAGTATTCTTTATCATTAGTATCACCAATCTCCTCAATGACTACTATATTGGTTTGTTCTCTGGTTCTGATAACATTGCTTGGTTGGGCTTTGTATCTTATCTCAGTTATGTAACTCTTTGCATAATGACCTTCTTCTCTATATTTGAAGCATATAATATTGCATTCTTCTATACCAACTGCAAATCTCTATACTAGTCTCTTGTTAGTGCTTCAGACTTCTCTAACAATATCATCAAGATATATAGTCATCTTGATAAACTGCTTGATGAGTTCCTCCACTGGATCAGCTTTGGCTGCCTTGGAGGTACATAGGTGGAGATAGTTGTCTGTTGATAACTGTGATGAGTATAATACTAATTGGCTTTTGTAGCTTTATCTTGATTTTAGTTATTTTCTCCATTGAGTATTTGGCAGGGTATCTGGTAGTCTAATATCTCTATACAAAGACTACTTTTTGATCAAGGATCAGAGCAACTAGAGTAGATCAGATTACTAGGGTGAACTTCTTTGAGGAAGGTTGGATCAACTATTTGTTCCTTAAGGGTATCATCATAGCTAGCCAAGACAATCTGATGGCAGATTCAGATGTAGAATGAGTTGGGATCTTCACTGAGTCTCTGGCAGATAGTGTTGAGTTGATCCTTAAGAGCTTGCTTGATCTCTTCAGTATAGTATATAGTTCTGAGTAGTGCTCCTAATGGGTCAATTTAATCCGGATTGGATTCGGATTGATTCAGATTGAATCCCATCTGGATCAACTCGGATGGGATTCAAATCCCATCGGGATGGATTTGAATCAACCATTGTTTTGATTTCCAAATTAGATAATTAAATGTTTACATCAATAACTCAATGAATAATCATCCAAATTTGATGATCTTGGTGTCATTTGAAAGCCCTTAATAAGGCCTATCTAATGATACCAAGAACATTGAAATTGGATCAGGCGTTGCTGAGTTATGAAGGAAAACGTCTGAATCACCGATTTTGGAAATTCTTCGATTTGCCGATTTTGGGAAACCTCTAAACCCTCACCCGATTTTTAAGCCTCATGGTTTTTTCCTTTTTATTTTTTCGAGATCTTCCTGAGTGATGTATGTCTGTCTTGTTATGGTACACCATAGCACGTCATTTGTCATATTGCGCGTCACTTGTGTTATTGCTAGTCATTTATTTCAGTGCCAATGCATTCGTCTCATTACCATTGGGTTGTTTGTCATTGCTAGCGCATTGTTGCTGTTGTTAGTATGTTGTTTGTCTCATGTCAGCAACAATCTCCAACAATGAATCTTCTCTGTCATTGTTTCAGTACCAATGCATTCATCTCATTACCATTACGTTTGTCTCATTGCTCTCATTGCTAGTGCTCTTACCTTATTGCTAATGCATTGCTTGTCTAATTGCCAGTATGTCATTTGTTTTTTGTTTTTTGTTTTTTTTTGCCAGCAACTATTATTATTAGGTATGCATGCATCGCTTGTCTTTCCAATGATAAATCTCCCCAGCAACAAATCTCCCCATGAGTGTGGATGGAAGAATAAATGAACAGATAAATGAAGGCCAGTGAATGGACAAATGATCAGGTGAGTAGATGAATAGATGGATAAATAAAACAGATGAGTGGACAGATGAGTGAAAATATGAATGAATCAATCATCTTTTTTTAAGAACATAATGAATCACTTTTTTTTAATTCGATTAAGTAAACATAGTATGTTCTAGTGGTAATAAAGATAAGTGATGTATAGTATTTCGTGATTTTTGATCCCTTTTAATAATATTCTACTATACCACCATATTATCTATAAATGTATATACTTTGAAAGATAAGTGGGAACTAGTGAGCTTGGAAAGGTTCAATAAGAGAGAGCAAATACTCAATGCTTTATACTCAACCATTACCCTGAGACATGAAAATATTTTATTCTAAAAAATAGGCATTTCCCACCACATCCTCATGCTTGTACTCAGACCCCTTCATTCACCTATACTACTGGTTGCTGAACCCTCACACTGCGAATCTGCTCAAGGATATCATTGAGAGGCCTAGCATTCCCAGTACATTGATATATCATCTCCAGTACAAACCACTGCTCACGGACTTATTCTATTGTGGCGTAGAACTCAAGGTATTGTCTTTCAGCTTTGGCTTCTCCAGAATCCTCCTGTTGCTCTTTGATGACTCACATTTGACTAACATAAACATTAAAACCAGACTTAGAGAATGTGTTTTGAAAGGCCTCCCAGTGCTTATCAGTGATGAAGTCACCATGGATGTTGCAATGGAAGAGATGCTGACACAGAAGGAGGTACTTGCAGAAAAATTGGCAAGAGTACTTGAGAGTATCATGATCTGGCATTGCTTTTCCATCTTCGATATGCTTATCAAAAGCTTGTATCTCATCGACAAGAAGAAGTTGGACTGGATAGGGAAAGCCTGCAAGAAAAGAATAGGTCACTACCTCTATGAGACACCTGGTCTTGAATTCAAACCTTACTTGGCTGGCACAGTTAATATAGCTCTCGTCCACAGATCTGATGACCTTGCAGGCTCTAAGAAGGCCAAAACTTGCATTGCCTCTCTTCTTCAAGACCACGTGATATGACTCTACAGGACTTGTAGAGGTAATTTGTAAGAGGAGGGGTGAGTGCTGTCGGCTCCACATCACCCACTTCACTATGTTCTTGAACCAGTAGTACTGGACATATGTCTTCTTTGAGTTAAATGGTAAACTTGCAATGGCCTCTTGAACCAGCTGCTCATAGCTGATATGAGTGATCTTATACATGGCCTAGAGCATCAATTTGTAACCCTTACTATAGCTTTCGAGATTGCATTGCAGCAACCTCCAGCAGTGCCAGGTACAGTAGAAAGTAGCGACATCCTGCTCACCTGCCACAATACCTGGGAATGTGCAATTCACAGTGTTTTCCTCAATTGCTTACTGATCTATAAGGAAGTAATACAGTCTCCAGATTTGTACCCATTGCTTGAGAACTTGTAGTCTCTTGGTGACAATGCCTTGCTCCTCAGTATTGATAAAGAAGTGACTGCCAGCCAGCCAAGAACCAAACACATCTTGGACAAGCATGGTATAGAGCTTCCAATCGTGCTTATTGGTCTTGTGGGTGGAATCCATGATCGCAAGATACCTGTAGTTCTGAAGAGTATTCAAGTTATCTATCTTGGCAAAAGCAAACCCTTGATATTTAGGCTCCTCGAATCATTTAGTCTGGTACTCTTTAGACTGGAGCCACTTCAAGGATTGGTTGATATCATCCTCCAGGTCAGTGGTGCCAATGTACGGAGTATCCAATCTACCACGGATCTTGTGCTGGATGTTGAGAACACTCGTGAGTTAGAGGAATCTGATACCTATCTCCTGGTCTTTGAACTGATTGATGGCTGCTCTCTTGATTGCCAGAGCATGGTATTCTTTCTTGGCTTCTTCTTTGAGAAATTTGATAACCTCACTTGGACACTTGAGAATATCACTCACCTTGAGATCGTGGGTGTGGTTGGGGCCATCAAGATGTGTCTTGCGGATGGTGATAATACCATTCTTGAGAGTTATGGTTATCTGCACCTAGCAAAGATCTGCTTCTCAAGTACTTTTTTTCCTTTACTTCTCCACAGGCATATCAATGTTCTTTTTCTGCATTTCTTGAACCTGCAGTCATAGGTCTTTGTCTAGCTGGAAGAATTCTTCAGTTGCTTCATTACACCAAGTTGGGTCCAGATATTGTCAACTTCTTGCCACTTTCCTTCGAATTCTTGCATGGAAAACATGAGAGGGCTTTCAATGTTGAATAGTTAGAGGCAGTCCCCTCCATAGTTTGGGTTGGCTGGGTGGTCATTGAAGGTCACATTCATTCTACCGGCCTTACGAAAAAAAAAAAAAAAAAATAATAATAATAATAAAAAGAGATGCTGTATCACTTATGTTTGTCTATTGCAAAACTTCATCACACGAAAAAGTTCTGTATATGATGTAAACATTGTGATAAATTTCGAAAAAATAAAAAAATCAAATAGGAAAAAACCATGTAGCTTAAAAATCGGGTGAGGGTTTAGAGGTTCTCCGATTTTGGAAATTTCATCAAATAGAACAGTTTCCTTAATATATTGGCAACGTGTAATCCGATTTTAATGTTCTTGATATTATTAGATAGGCCTTATTAAGGGCTTTCAAATGATACCAAGATCATCAAATTTGGATGATTATTCATTGAGTTATTGATGTAAATATTTAATTGTCTAATTTGGAAATCAAAACAATGGTTGATTTGAATCCATCTGAATTCCATCTGGATTGACTCATTCGGAGCACTAGTTCTGAGAAATTTCTTCATATTGATAAGTTTGGCTGCATTAGCATCAACAATAGTAGCTACATTGAACTTGTCTCTGGTAGATCCTCTGAGGCTGACAGATAGGAGGGCCAATTGTACATCTATAGTGAGAGCTCATATAGCAGCAAATTGTTCAAAATCTTCAATAAAGATCAAGATTAACTCTTCAGTAGTATATCCATAGAATGTGGAGAAATGTATTTCCATCTTATCTTGAATTCTTATAGAGGTAACTCTTGTAGTCAGGATAGTTATTATAGTGGTTGTTCATTTTTCAGCTTAAAAGTGAGGAATTTGTCTTGAATTACCAGCCAATAAGCACCAAGTTGTCATATAGTAGTTGCTGAGTCCTTCAAATATATCAGATTCTCTTCAAGATATATCTCTTAGACTAACTACAAGTTTGTAATAAGTAAGTTCTTATTGGAGTACCTTCTCAAGATCTTATAGTCCTTAAACTTCTTATCTTTAAACTATCTTATTATCTCTTAGATTGCTTGTGTGGAATTGAGTATAAGTGAACTGGAACTGACTTTATTTTAAAGGAAATAAGAGAAGTATTCATACAAAATATAATTCAATAGTTGCTAAGTTATAAAGCTAAATATAAATTTCAATAACCAAATAAAATACTAGAATATAGAAAACTATGATTGTAAGTACAAATTTAAGTATTTGTACAAATGATTGCATAAGTTCAGGATGTTAGTAGATTTTAGTAGTATAGAAAAAGAGTGTCTGAAGATTCAGGTATTACAGAAAAAGAATGCTGGTAAAATTCAGTTATATAGAAAAAGAATGCTAGAAGATTTCAGTATTACCAAGAACTTAGAGCAGAATGTTCAGAACCATGGGGGCTTTATCTTCATTGCTACTAGAGGTCAGAATGTCCTCAAAGAAAATGAGGTTCATGAATGTTTCATCTGTTTTATATATATTACATAAGATGATATCATTACTGATAACATCATTACATTCAGTAGTGGAAGGTCTGGGGCTCTCCAATCTATGAGATTCTCTTTCACAAAATAAGAGACAAATATGAGGTCTTGGGGGAGGTTTAACCTAGATACTGGGGCCTTGGAATACTGAGATCAATCCTTATAGGAATTGATCTAGATTGTTCTAAAGGATAGAATTCCAGAACTCTTCTATCTTATCACTATTGAGGGTAATAGTGGACTGAGCTTCTGTAGCCACTATAGCCTCCAGTGTATTAGTATAGTGGGCTGATAGTTCCTTGAAGTCTGAGATTCTAGTATATGTACTCTAAGTTGGAGATTGACCACAGTATATATCTGAAGACCTGATGAATCTTCTTGGCTATCCTTATTTCACATATATCTATAGAAGTAGCATCTTGTATTTCTTGGGAATTGGTTTGAGAGAATTTCTGGCAGAGAAGGTTTTCTATTTCATATTCCTACTATATCTAGAGGCATTCAGTGGTGATGATAATCCTTATTTCTATTTCATAGTAATAGAGAATATATATAATAATAAGGGTCATCAGTACCTAGGTTGAGGCTAGAAGTCCTTTTTGTGCAGGTTCTCATAGCTCTTCTGATGTCTTAGAATATCCTTTTCTGGACTGAGGGACCTTGATGATTCCTGGACCTTGAGGTTTGGCAAGCAGCAGATATTTATTTGTGATAAGTCTTTTGAACTATTTCTATGAGCCTTATTTGGGTTGCTGCTACTACAGTTTCTTGATCCTTCTTTTATATTCCTTGAGATGTCTATCTTATGGTTACAATGACTCATAGTTGGTCATTATTACTCATTTTGTAGTTTAGGTAAGTCATACTATATAATCTTCTTATCTCTGATCTGGTGACTTGTAAGGAAAGACTGTCTCTTGTGATAATGTCATTATTCTGAGGTCACTATTACATCTTCCTCCTGAATAAGGATCTTCTCTTAAATATCCTTATTCATTGGTCTAGCTTGAAAAATTTGCTAATCTTATAATCTCTGGCAAAGGGTCAAAAAGTGGTATTTATGGGCTAGTATCTTCCTTATGTATTTTGGCATAATGGTGAAGAGTCACTCTCTTTATATAGAGCAAAAGTCTGATTCTGATCTTAACTAATCAGTTGATGGTTTGAACTCCTCTGGCTTTGAAAGTCTTATAGATAAGTAGTTACTAGTACTGTATCTCTTAGAGAATAGTCCAGACAGATTGCCTACTAGTTATAGGACATGCTGTTATGATTTACAGACTAAAACCTCATAGGTAGTTATTATATTTTGTTTCTCTTATATAGGTTTATAGTACTTCTTGAGTCTGTTCCTATATACTATAGTAGGCAGTATGGTCTCTGAGAGTTTTTTAAGCCAGAAGGTAGTTTTCTTGATATCTTGTATATAGAAGGGTCTTTTTCATTTGGGCTCCAGTTTTCACAACTATGAGACTTCTACTATATTTTAATATAGTAGAACCTTTTCTCTGATTTAGATGGGTTCTAGGGTCTTGTGATTCTTTTCTATATTCTTTCTTATCAGTGCTTGTGACTTGATAATATAATCTTCAACCTTCTTCCTGATTTGGTATAGTCTCTGGATTTCTGAGTCAATCTGTCTCCAAGTTAGGTCTAGATTTGTAGCTGAGGTTCCATCAGAATCTTCTTCTCTGAAGAGCAGTTCTCTTGGGGTAAAGTGTGTACTCTGTGATCATATATCTTATAGGACAGAGAGGGCAGTTGAGAGGTAGCTATCCCAATTGTCATATATGTCTGAGATCTTCACTAGGATGTTCTTGAGGGTCTTATTGGTTCTTTCTATCTATTTATTTCCTTAAAGGTGGTACATGGTGGTCTTGATATGCTGAATCTTGTATTTCTGATATTTATCTCATAAAATTCATTGATAAATTCTGTACCATAGTCTGTAGTGATTTGTCTTAGTATCTTATAGTGGCAGATAATTTCTTAGTATAGGAAGTTAGCTATAGAGAGAGCATTGACTTCTTGTAATACTCCTACTTCTATCTATTTAGTAAAGAGGTCTATGATAACTATAATGTAGCAGTTTTCTGATAGTATTACTGATAGTGATTTAATGATATCTATTACAATGTAGTGGAAGAGAATAGGCTCAATTCTTAATAATCTGGGTGCCTGGTCTTACTGATCTTGTTTCTGTTTTTGGCACTTATCACACTCTTTGACAAATTGGCACCGGTCTTCTTCCATCTTAGACCACTATATAGTTTTTCTTACTTTATTATATATGTTGGTTCCTCCTAGGTTTCCTTGTTCATATGCTTCCTTCATTACTTGATATTTCTTATATTTGGATATTATGAGCTTTCCTCTTTTTCTGAGTGTAATATTGTCTAGTTCAAATTGTTTCCAAGTCCAGTTGATGATAGTGATAGTCTAGGGTTCAAGGTGGTTGAGCATCTTCTACTGCCCAAGGTAGCTGATTAATCCATAGTATAGCTCCTTATTCATATTAAATAGTCTTGATGGGGGTATTTTGGAGTATTCATGAGAGTGTATCAGTATTGGCATTGGTTCTTTCTAAGTAGTACTTGACAGTACAGTCATACTCTTATAGTCTGTAGATCTATCTGACATATATTCCTTTGAGGTTCAGAGTATGGAATAGCTAGGTGAGAGCAGAATGGTCTATTTGAATAGTGAAGTATTTTCTGGCTAGATAGTAGTGGAACTTATCTACTACTCAAATTACTACTAAGCATTAAAGCTTGTATAACTCATAGTTCTGTTCTACTCTGCAGGTACCTCAGCTTATATAGGAGATGACATATTTATATTCATCTTTCTTCTGAGCTAAGACTGCTCCAAGTTCTGTAGTACTTGCATCTGTCTGCAGAATGAACTCTAGGTTCCAATCTAATCTTCTGAGGATGGGTGCTTGGGTCAATCTGGTCTTGAGTTCATTGATATTCCTTAGTCTATTTGAATTTGGTCTCCTTCTTCAGTAGCTTATAGATAGGTGCTGTAATGTTGAAGTATTCTTTGATGAATCTTCTGTAATAGGAGGTCAGTTAAAGGAAGGCATGGACTTCTATAGTTGTTCTGAGTCTTGGATAGGCTGCAACAGCCTCAATCTTCATAGAGTCTATATAAATTTCAGTCTAGTTGATGATGTGTCCTAGGTAAGTGATTTTCTGAGCTGTAAACTTGTATTTCTTAAACTTGATATAGAGGCCATACTCCTTGAGCTTCTTGAGAGCTAGCTGTATATAGTTGATATATTCCTATGCAGTATTGCTGAAGATGATCACATCATCAACATAGACAAAGAGCTATTTTCCAATCTCATTGCTGAAGACTCTATTTATCATTTACTGAAAACTTACTGGAGTATTACATATTCCAAATAGTATTCATAGGTAGATATAGATAGTGTCAGATATGATAAAGGCTGATTTCTCACTGGCATCTTGAGTGAGACAAATCTGATAAAAGCCTGAGAACAGATTCAAGGTGGTATAATATTTGGCTTTGCTCTCAAGGGTGGTAAGGATTTCTTAAATATTTGGCAAAAGCTGCCTATCCTTCTTGGTGATTGCATTGAGCTTTTTGTAATCAATGCAGAGTCTTGAGGCAAACTCTCCAGACTTTCTTTCTTTCTTTAGAGTGAGGACAATGGGTAAAGTCCAGGGGCTAATAGCTTGCTTGATGATTCTAGCTTCTTCCATTTCCTTGAGTTCTGCTCACAGTTATTCTCTATAGGCAGGTAGTATAGGTCTGGCTTTCTGATAGATGGCCTGGTATTACCAGTGTCAACTTTATGATAGTACTTGGGTTTTTGATTGTAGATATCCCTGAAGTCTGTAGCAAGTACTTCTTTATTCTGATATAAGATCTTGAGAAGTTGTTCTTCTAGGAAAAATTTTTCTCCAATAATATATATGTGCTTATTCTGGTCCTTGTCTTTCTTGTACTTGAGTTCAGTAATCTTGATAGCAGCATAGGCTCCTCTTCCAGTAGATCCAAAGCCTTATTCTCCTCTCTTGGTCTTGATGAGTTCAATGACTTCAGTGATCTTAGACTTCTTGATTTCAGGGATTAGTATCTGGCCAATCCTGTCATACTTCTTGACTTCAAATAGAATGGTGGAGTTGTGATTCCTGACTATGAGAAAGATTTTGCCAGTATAATCAGGATCAATTACTCTTCCTTCAACTGAGATTTTGCTTTTGGCCAGACTGCTTCTGGTCTTGATAATTCTGATATAGTTCTCTGACAACTTGACTCCAATTTTAGTGTCAAGTAGAGTGGTGGTATGTGGTTCAAGAATAGTATCTTGAATACTGGTAAGGTCCATTTCTATGGCTCCTTCAGTCTTATATTCTGAGATCTTGGCTTCAGGGTGAAACTTCTTGACCATGAGAGTAATGTCTGGTTCTTGTTCCTCCTCATCGTTACTATCAGCTTAAAGTTCTGGGGGCTGGTCATCTTCTTTGGCTTTCCTTTTTGCTTTAACAGCTTCTTGCTCATGCTTTTGTTGACAGATTTTCCTGACTTCACTGATATAGGACCAGCAGTCATTCAGGTGTTCAGAGCAGTATATTCTAGTATCATGAGAGCATCTTTCTTGAGAGGTATAGCCATCAATGATCTTATTGTGCCACTGCTTATCTGTGAGCTTGGGTGTCTTATTATTGTTCTTATATACTGAGTATATGAAGGCTTCTATATCTTCTTCATCTTCTTTCTCTATATCTAATAGTACTCCTTTGTAGACATTGATAGAGACTTTGTAATATTTTAGCATAGTTTATTTCTTTTCTTTATCTTTCTTCAATATTCTATGACCTTCCAGTACTTTCCGAATGCTTAGAAATCCTTTCTTGGTGCCAAGCATCCTCTAGTACTTATTTAGTTAGTCACTAAATATCCTGGAAACTTGTAGAACTTTATTTGTCATTATTTGTTATCTTTGCTGAGAACTTTCCTCTTGGTATTTTCCTTTAATTTCTCAGATCCTTCCAGATCCTTCTTTCAGATCTTATATAAATATCCCCTTTGTTCTCATGAATAAAGTCTTAGAATATTCTCTCTCAGAAATCCTTCGAGAATACTTAAACTCTTAAGTATCTCTTCGAGTTACTTAGAACCACCAGAACTAGTCACTTCCTTATTTAGAAACTAGAACTGTTACACTTGGTAGCAGTGGTTAAGTTACACCTAGCCTTATCAAGATACCTCTCAAGATATCAGCCACAACACTATAGAGGATAATGGGTGAAACCCTTTATACAGTATCTATGATCCAGACAATGCCTCATACAATCAGCAAGAAGAAGAGAAACAGCAAAACCCTACTCAGTCAAATAGGGCCATCAAGAGTCTTTTGCAGACCACATTAGCTCAGATTGCTCAACTTCAAGAATGCATAGAAAGAAAGAAAAGCAAGGTCTCTTGTAACATTTTAGCATTGTTTATTTCTTTTTTCTGTCTTTCTTGAATATTCTATAACCTTCCGGCACTTTCTGTGTACTTAGAAATCCCCTTCTTGGCACCAAGCATTAACTAGTACTTATTTAGTTAGTCACTGAATGTCCTGGAAACTTGTAGAACTTTATTTGTCATCATTTATCATCTTTGCTGAGAACTTTCCTCTTGGCATTTTCCTTTTTATTTCTCAGATTCTTCTGGATCCTTCTTTCAGATCTTGTATAAATATCTCCTTTGTTCTCATGAATAAAGCTTCAGAATATTTTCTCCCAGAAATTCTTCGAGAACACTTGAACCCTCAGTATCTCTTCGAGCTACTTAGGATCACCAGAACTAGTCACTTCCTCATTTAGAAACTAGAACCATTACACTTGGTAGCAGTGGGTGGTTACACCTAGCCTTATCAAGACACCTCTCAAGATATCAGTCACAACACTATGGAGGACAATGGGTGGAACCCTTCATACAGTACCTATGATTCAGGCAATACCTTATACAATCAGCAAGAAGAAGAGGAACAGCAAAACCTTACTCAGTCAAATGGGGCCATCAAGAGTCTTTTGCAGAATGCACTAGCTCAGATTGCTCAACTTCAAGAATGCATAGAAAGAAAGAAAAGCAAGGCCTCTGCTCATATCTCCACATTTCTACTGACATCAATACATCCAACAGCAGTCACTATCAAGCCTCAGAAGCCTGACACCTTTGATGGTCAAAGAGGAGGACTGTCTACTGATGCCTGGCTTTTCCAATTGGAGCAATATGGAGAGCTGACCAATTTGGAAGAAGCAACACTAGTCCAATTTGCTGCCACACTCCTCTGAGGGAATGCCGCAATCTGGTGGCGAAATCATGTCCAGAATACCAGATTCTCTGGCCAAATTAAGACCTGGGGCAAATTCTCTGATGCCATTCAAGGCCAATTCAAACCAGTCAACAGCACTAAGGCCACGCGAGACTGTCTGGCAAATGTCAAACAACTCAAGTCTGTGCAAGTATACAATGCACAATTCCTGTTAATTCTGCTAGAATTACCACATGTCACTGAAGACGAGAAGGTTGACAAGTACATCTGAGGCCTGAAAGGACAAACCCGAGTTTGTGTCAAACTAGAAGAACCCAAGAACCTAGATACAGCAATGAAAATTACTGATAGGTTTGATGTCATCACCTATGGTCACTGCTTTGAACAGAAGAGACCACCTTTCAACAACAACAACAATAACCACAGAAGGGAGGAACCCAAAGTCAGAACTGTTGGACCTGCCCCCATGGACCTAGACACCATTGACAAGAACAAGAAAGGCAAGCTTACACCTGAGGAAAAGGAGTGCCTCAAGAAGGCTGAAGCCTGCTTCTTTTGTCATTAGCCTGGTCACATTGCAACCAAATGTCCCAAGAAAACTGCCAAACCAAAGAGAATTCTGGTCCTGTCCAAAGACACTCAAGGTCAATCAGTTGAATAAGAAGTTGTACTCAATTTTATACGAGTCAACTCTAAGGCCCAGATCCCTCAAGCACAGTCAGAAGGAGCCATTGGTTTGGACCTTCAAGCAGTACAACAAGTCACTATTCTGGCATATGAGAGAAGGCTCATTCCAACTGGCCTTTCAGTTGAAATCCCCAAGGAACATTATGTAAGAATTGCACCAAGATCTGGTCTCAGCTTCAAGCACTCATTGGATATTGGTGCTGGAGTCATCGACCCTGACTTCCGAGGTGAAATGCAAGTCCTGCTAGTCAATCACAAGAACCAGCCATACACTGTCAATGAGGGTGACAGAATTGCACAGCTCATTCTGGAGTGAGCCACCCTACCAGTCATCAAAGAAGTCACCAAGCTGTCCTCAACCAAGCAAGATCAGAAAGGCTTTGGCAGCACTGACAAAGTTGCAAGTATAGCTGAGAACCGAGCCAACTCAATGCTCATCTTCAAAGGTCTAGTCAAGAGACAAGAACTAGATGTTCTCATAGACAGCAGAGCTGTTGGGAACTTCATCAACAAGAACCTCATCGACAAGCTCAAGATTCTTACCAAACCAGCTGGCAAGAATGGTGGAGTTGTCACCACAGATGGCACCACCTTACCAATCAATTCAATTGCTGCTAAACTTCCCCTCAAGATCCAGAAGTACTGGGAACGTTTAGATTTCGAGGTAGTACCACTAGGAGACCATGATCTGATCCTAGGCAAACCCTGGCTTATATGGTACAACCCTCAGATTGATTGGACCAAGAATGAAGTCACCTTGATTCAGGATGGAGCCAACATTACCATCAAGCCAGACAAGACTCAGATGAGAACCCCAATTGCTACTCTTTCAGCAATTCAGTTCAAGAAGGCCCTCAAGAAAGCTACCTGTGTCTTTGTGGCACTAATCTGACCAAAGAAAGAAGACAAGAAGCTATCAATTGGTAAAAGTGTCAAGTTACTACTGAACAAGTACAAGGATGTCTTCCCAGACAAACTACCTGGCCTACCACCTTCAAGAGACCATGACCACAAAATCAAGTTGGTACCTGATGCAGCTATACCTAAGAAGAAAATATACCGCATATCTCCACTCGAAATTGAAGCAGTCAAGAAGGAACTCAATGAACTCATTGAGCGAGGAGCCATTCAGCCAAGCAAGTCACCCTTTGGCTCCCCAGTCCTATTTGTCAAGAAAAAGGATGATACTCTGTGAATGTGTATAGACTACTGAGTACTCAACAAGATCACAGTCAAGAACCATTATCTGCTACCACTCATAGATCAAATCTTTGATGCTCTTAAGAATGCAAAGTACTTCACCAAGATTGATCTCACCTCTGGGTATCACCAAATTCGAATCAAGCCAGAAGACATACCCAAGACTGCCTTCATGACACCCTTTAGACTCTACGAATTCCTAGTCATGGCCTTTGGTCTCACCAATGCACCAGCAACCTTTCAAGACCTCATGCAAACTGTCTTCAAGGATCAGCTATATATCTTTGTACTGGTATACATTGATGATATCCTGATCTTCAGTAGCACTGAAGAAGAACACCTCAAGTACATCGAACAAGTCCTCAAGATCCTCCATGAGAACAAGCTCTATGCAAAGCTCAAGAAATGTGAATTTTTCAAGAATCAAGTCGAATACCTTGGACACATTGTATCAGCCAAAGGAATTCAAGTAGACCCAAGGAAAATACAAGCCATTGAACAGTGGCCTGTACCAGTAAACCTCACTGAGCTCAGGTCCTTCCTTGGTCTGGCTGGATACTACCATCGATTTGTCAAGAACTTCTCTGGCATTGCAGAATTTTTGACAAACCTCCTGTGAAAGAAATCCAACTCTGACCTCTATGTCCCCTACATCTGGGATGCTTTCTGTCAACAAGCTTTTCAAGAACTCAAGAACCACCTGACCCATGCACCTGTCCTTAGAAACATGGACCCAAGCTTGAAGTTCATAGTCACTACAGATACATCTAATTTTGCCATTAGTGCAGTCATTTCTCAAGATGATGGTCAAGGACACCAACCTATTGCCTTTGAATCAAGAAAATTGTCCCCAGTGGAACAAAAGCTAGCTACTCATGAAAAAGAACTCCTGGCAATCATGCATGCCCTCAAGACCTGGTGACACTATCTAGAAGGAGTTGAGTTTGACATGATCACTGATCACAGGTCTCTTCAGTACATCAACACTCAACCAACCCTTTCTCGCTAACAAGCCAAGTGGAGCCAATTACTTCAGACCTTTACTCCAAACATCATCTATAAGCCCAGCAAAACTCTAGTTGTACCAGATATACTGTCAAGAAGACCTGATCTTGTTACAATCTTACAAGTTACTGTAGCACCTGAATTCCTCAATCAGATCAAGAAGGCTTATGAACAAGACTCTCTGGTTCTACAAAGGAATACCAAGGAATTCAAGGAAAAGTACACCATTAAGGACAACCTTGTATACTATCAAGACAAAGTATATATTCCTGCCAACCCTGAACTACAGTATAAGATTCTTCATAAACATCATGATTCCCCACTAGCTGGTCACCTTGAAACTGAGAAGACCATCAAGAATATCCAACGAGACTACTACTGGCCAAACATGCTCAAGGAAATCAAGGAGTATGTCCAAAGCTGCAATCTTTGCCAAAGAAACAAGTCAAGCAACCAAGCACCTGCCAGTCTTCTACAACCCTTGTCAATTCCAACCAAGAAGTTTGAACAAGTCACAATGGACTTCATTGTGTAACTCCCATGAACCAAAACAGGCTATGATGCTATTGTTGTGTTTGTGGACTGTCTCACCAAGATTACAATTGCCAAGCCAACCACAACCAATGCCACTGCTCCAGAAATTACAAGAATCTTCTTCAAGACTGTCTTCTACCATTATGGACTTCCCCAAGTAATTATCAGCGACCGCGACCCCAAGTTCACAAGTCACTTCTGGCAAGCACTCTTCAAGACCCTTGGAACCCAAATTGCTATGTCTACTGTCTTCCATCCTCAAACTGATAGACAGACCAAGCAAATGAACAGAACACTTGAACAAATGCTCAGAAACTATGTGTCTTATGAGCAAGATGATTGGGACCACTACCTGACCTATGCTGAGTTCGCCTACAACAATGCCAACCAATCATCAACTGGCCTTTCCCCATTCCAGCTACTGTATGGTCAAAACCCCGAGACCCCTGTAAGTCTAGTTCAATTCCAGCAATCCAGTCACACTCAAGTCCCCACAGCCCAGAATCTTATCAACAAAATGGATTCCCTTCTCAAGATCGCCACTACAAATCTGCAAAAGGCTCAGCAACATCAAGCTAAGTATGCAGACAAGAAGTGGCGAGATGTCATATACAATATTGGTGATATGGTTCTACTCAAAGCTGACAACATCAAGGTTCAATCTCAAGTCAACCGCCAGTCAGCCAAATTCCAGCCCAAGTACCTTGGACTCTTCGAAATCACTGAGCAAGTCTCTACCTGGTCTTACCATCTCAACTTGCCAACAACCATGTGTATACACTCAGTATTCTATGTGTCACAACTCAAGGCCTGGAACCAGTCACCCCCATACCCTGGCCGAATTCTGACACTATCAGCACTAGTCATAGTTGAAGACCACATTGAGTATAAAGTCAAGAAAGTCTTAGACAAGTGAGTCTGATACCATCGCACAGAATACCTAGTCAAGTGGATGGGTTACCCTGAATATGATGCCACTTGGAAACCTGCTGCCAATCTCAAGAACTCTCAAGACCTCATTCAAGAGTTCGAGCAAAAAGGAACTCATTGACTGCCCGTGAGGTTCTCCTCTTGGATAGTAGACAACCTATTGTGCTGATCAGACACATTACACATCAGGACTCTCTAAGGGATATAGCATCAGAAACAAGAGATATAGGAGAACCCTATAAATCCTACAACCAATGAGGTTCAAACCAGTTCTCATCCGATCAAGATGATACTTTGGCCCTTGTCTTATACAAGGACAGCCAATCCTTACCAATGAGTCGATATATTTAATTTGAGGTTTCTTTTAGTCTTATTGTTTATTATATATAACTTTGAGAATTCAACAAGGATATTGATTCTTAAGGAGGGGGAGATGTAATATTTTAGCATAGTTTATTTCTTTTCTCTGTCTTTCTTGAATATTCTATAACCTTCCAGTACTTTTCACATACTTAGAAATCCCCTTCTTGGCACCAAGCATTAACTAGTACTTATTTAGTTAGTCACTGAATGTCCTGGAAACTTGTAGAACTTTATTTGTCATCATTTGTCATTTTTGCCGAGAACTTTCCTCTTGGCATTTTCCTTTTGATTTCTCAGATCCTTCTGGATCCTTCTTTCAGATCTTGTATAAATATCTCCTTTATTCTCATGAATAAAGCTTCAGAATATTTTCTCCCAGAAATCCTTCGAGAACACTTGAACCCTCAGTATCTCTTCAAGCTACTTAGGATCACCAGAACTAGTCACTTCCTCATTTAGAAACTAGAACTGTTACACCTCTGCTCATACCTCCGCACCTCTGCTGATATCAATATATCTGACAGCAGTCACTATCAAGCCTCAGAAGCCCAATACCTTTGACAGTCAAAGAGGAGGACTGTCTTCTGATGTCTGGCTTTTCCAATTGGAGCAATATGGAGAACTGACCAATTTGGAAGAAGCAACACTAGTCCAATTCACTGCCACACTTCTCTGAGGGAATGCTGCAATCTGGTGGCAAAATCATGTCCAGAATACCAGGTTCTCTAGCTGAATCAAGATCTGGGGTGAATTCTCTGATACTATTCAAGGCCAATTCAAACCAGTCAATAGCACCAAGACCATGCAAGACTGTCTGGCAAATGTCAAACAACTCAAGTCTGTGTAAGCATACAATATACAATTCCTGTCAATCCTGCTTGAATTACCACATGTCACTGAAGACGAGAAGGTTGACAAGTACATCTGAGGCCTGAAAGGTTAAACCCAAGTTTGTGTCAAACTAGAAGAACCCAAGGACCTAGATACAGCAATGAAAATTGCTAATAGGTTTGATGTCATTACCTATAGTCACCACTTTGAACAGAAGAGACTGCCTTTCAATAACAACAATAACCACAGAAGGGAGGAACCCAAAGTCAGAACTATTGGACCTGCCCCCATGGACCTAGACACCATCAACAAGAGCAAGAAAGGTAAGCTTATACCTGAGGAAAAAGAGTACCTCAAGAAGGCTGGAGCCTGCTTCTTTTGCCATCAGCCTAGTTATATTGTGACCAAATGTCCCAAGAAAACTGCCAAACCAAAGAGGATTCTGGTCCTGTCCAAAGACACTCAAGGTCAATCAGTTGAACAAGAAGTTGTACTCAATTTCATGCAAGTCAATCCCAAGGCCCAGATCCCTCAAGTACAGTCAAAAGGAGCCATTGGTTTGGACTTTCAAGCAGTATAATAAGTCACTATTCCTGTACACGAAAGAAGGCTCATTCCAACTGGCCTTTTAGTTGAAATCCCCAAGGAACATTATGCAAGAATTGTACCAAGATCTGGCCTCAGTGTCAAGTACTCATTGGATGTTGATGCTGGAGTCATTGACCCTGACTTCTGAGATGAAATGCAAGTCCTGCTAGTCAACCACAAGAACCAACCATACACTGTCAATAAAGGAGACAAAATTGCACAGCTCATTCTGGAGTGAGCCACCCTACCAGTTGTCAAAGAAGTCACCAAGCTGTCTTCAACCAAGTGAGATCAGAAAGGCTTTAGCAGTACTGACAAAGTTATAAGCATAGCTAAGAACCAAGCTAATTCAATGCTCATTTTCAAAGGTCTAGTCAAGGGACAAGAGCTAGATGTTCTTATAGACAGTGGAGCTGTTGAGAACTTCATCAACAAGAACCTCATCAATAAGCTCAAGATTCTCACCAAACCAGCTGGCAAGAATGGTGGAGTTGTCACTACAGATGACACCACCTTACCAATTGACTCAATTGCCACTAAACTTCCCCTCAAGATCCAGAAGTACTGGGAATGTTTAGATTTCAAGGTAGTACCACTAGGAGACCATGACCTAATTCTAGGCAAACTCTGGCTTACATGACACAACCCTCAGATTGATTGGACCAAGAATGAAGTCACTCTGATTCAGAATGGAACCAACATTACCATCAAGCCAGATAAGACTCAGATGAGAACCCCAATTGCTACCCTTTCAGCAATTCAGTTCAAGAAGGCCCTCAAGAAAGCTACCTGTGCCTTTATGGCACTGATCTGACCAAAGAAAGAAGACAAGAAGCTATCAATTAGTGAAAGTGTCAAGTTGCTACTGAACAAGTATAAGGATGTCTTCCTGGACAAACTACCTGGTCTACCACCTTCGAGAGACCATGACTATGAAATCAAGTTGGTACCTGATGCAGCTATACCTAAGAAGAAAATGTACCACATATCTCCACTTGAAATTGAAGCAGTCAAGAAGGAACTCAATGAATTCATTAAGTGAGGAGCCATTCAGCCAAGCAAGTCACCCTTTGGCTCCCCAGTCCTATTTGTCAAGAAAAAGGATAATACTCTGCAAATGTGTATAGACTACTGAGTACTCAACAAGATCACAGTCAAGAACCATTATCTGCTACTGCTTATAGATCAAATCTTTGATGCTCTCAAAAATGCAAAGTACTTCACCAAGATTGATCTCACCTCTGGATATCACCAAATTCGAATTAAGCCAGAAGACATACCCAAGACTGCCTTCATGACACCCTTTGGACTCTACAAATTTCTAGTCATGGCCTTTGGTCTCATCAATGTGCCAGTAACCTTTCAAGATCTCATGCAAACTGTCTTCAAGGATCAGCTCTATATCTTTGTGCTTGTATATATTGATGACATCTTGATCTTCAGTAGTACTGAAGAAGAACACCTCAAGCACATTGAACAAGTCCTCAAGATCCTCCATGAGAACAAGCTCTATACAAAGCTCAAGAAATGTGAATTTTTCAAGGATCAAGTCGAATACCATGGATACATTGTATTAGCCAAAGGAATTCAAGTAGACCTAAGGAAAATACAAGCCATTGAACAGTGGCCTGTATCAGCAAACCTCACTGAACTCAGATCCTTCCTTGGTCTAGCTAGATACTACTGTTGATTTGTTAAGAACTTCTCTGGCATCGCAGAATCTTTGACAAATCTTCTATGAAAGGAACCCAACTCTGACCTCTATGTCCCCTACATCTGAGATACTTTCTGTTAACAAGCTTTTCAAGAACTCAAGAACTGCCTGACCCATGCACCTGTCCTTAGAAACATGGACCTGAACTTGAAGTTCATGGTCACTACAGATACATCTAACTTTGCCATTAGTGCAGTTATTTCTCAAGATAATGGTCAAGGACACCGACCTATTGCCTTTGAGTCAAGAAAATTGTCCCCAGTAGAACAAAAGCTGGCTACTCATGAAAAGGAACTCCTGACAATCATGCATGCTCTCAAGACCTGGCAACACTACCTAGAAGGAGTTGAGTTTGACATGATCACCAATCACAAATCCCTTCAGTACATCAACACTCAACCAACTCTTTCTTGCCAATAAGCCAAGTAGAGTCAACTACTTCAGACCTTTACTCCAAACATCATCTACAAGCCCGGCAAAACTCTAGTTATACCAGATGTACTTTCAAGAAGACCTGACCTTGCTGCAATTTTACAAGTCACCATGGCACCTGAATTCCTCGATGAGATCAAGAAGGCATACAAACAAAACTCTCTGGTTCCACAAAGGAACACTAAGGAATTCAAGGAAAGGTATACCATCAAGGACTACCTTGTGTACTATCAAGACAAAGTATATATTTCTGCTAACCCTGAACTACAGTATAAGATTCTTCATAAACATCATGATTTCCCACTAGCTGGTTATCTTAGAACTGAGAAGACTGTCAAGAATATCCAATGAGACTACTACTGGCCAAATATGCTCAAGGAAATCAAGAAGTATGTCCAAAGCTGTGATCTTTACCAAAGAAATAAGTTAAGCAACTAAGCACCTGCCAGTCTTCTACAACCCCTGCCAATTCCAACCAAGAAGTTTAAACAAGTCACAATGGACTTCATTATGCAACTCCCATGAACCAAAACAGGCTATGGTGCTATTGTTGTGTTTGTGGACCATCTCACCAAGATTACAATTGCCAAGCCAATCACAATCAATGCTACTGTTCCAGAAATTGTAAGAATCTTCTTCAAGACTGTCTTCTGTCATTATGGACTTCCCTGAGTAATTATTAGCAACCATGACCCAAGTTCACAAGTCACTTCTGGCAAGCACTCTTCAAGACCCTTGGAACCCAAATTGCTATATTCACTGTCTTTCACCCTCAAACTGATAGACAGACCAAGTGAATGAACAGAGCACTTGAATAAATGCTCAGAAACTATGTATCTTATGAGCAAGATGATTGGGACCACTATCTGACCTATACCAAGTTCACCTATATTAATGTCAACCAATCATTAACTGGTCTTTCCCCATTCTAGCTACTTCACAGTCAAAACCCCAAGACTCCTACAAGCCTAGTCCCATTTCAGCAATCCAGTCACACACAAGTTCCCACAGCTCAGAACCTTATTGACAAAATAGATTCCCTTCTTAAGATCATCACTATGAATCTGCAAAAGGCTCAGCAATATCAAGCTAAGTATGCAGATAAGAAGCAGTGAGATGTCACATATAACATTAATGATATGATTCTACTCAAAGCCAATAATATTAAGGCTCAATCTCAAGTCAACTGCCAGTCAGCCAAATTCCAGCCCAAGTACCTTGGACTCTTTGAGATCACTGAGCAAGTCTCCATCTGGTCTTACTATCTCAACTTACCAACAACCATATGTATATACCCAGTATTCCATATATCACAACTCAAGGCCTAGAACTAGTCACCCCCATATCCTGGCCAAATTCTGACACCATCAGCACCAGTTACAGTTGAAGACCACATCAAGTATGAAGTCAAGAAAATCTTAAACAAATGAGTCTGATACCATCACACAGAATACCTAGTCAAGTAGATAGATTATTCTGAATATGATACCACCTGGGAACCTGCCACCAATCTCAAGAACTCCCAAGACCTCATCCAAGAGTTCAAGCAAAAAGGAACTCATTGACTATCCATGAGGTTTTCTTCTTAGATAGTAGACAATCTACTGTGCTGATCAGGCACATTACACATCGGGGCTCTCTAAGAGATATAGTATCAGAAACAAGAGATATAGAAGAATCCTATAAATCCTGCAACCAATGAGGTTTGAACCAGTTCTCATCTGATCAAGATGATACTTTGGCCCTTGCCTTATATAAGAATGGCCAATTCTTGCCAATGAGTCAATATATTTAATTTGAAGTTTCTTTTAGTCTTATTGTTTATTATATATAACTTTGAGAATTCAACAAGGACATTAATTCTTAAGGAGAAGGAGATGTAATATTTTAGTATAGTTTATTTCTTTTCTTTGTTTTTCTTCAATATTTTATGACCTTCCAGTACTTTCTGAATGCTTAGAAATCCTTTCTTGGTGCCAAGCATCCTCTAGTACTTATTTAGTTAGTCACTGAATATCCTGGAAACTTGTAGAACTTTATTTATCATCATTTGTCATCTTTGCTGAGAACTTTCCTCTTGGTATTTTTCTTTGATTTCTCAGATCCTTCCAGATCCTTCTTTCAGATCTTATATAAATATCCCCTTTGTTCTCATGAATAAAGTCTCAGAATATTCTCTTCCAGAAATTCTTTGAGAACACTTGAACTCTTAAGTATCTCTTCGAGTTACTTAGAACCACCAGAACTAGTCACTTCCTCATTTAGAAACTAGAACTGTTATAGACTTGTACCTTTCTTCCTCTATAGTTGATCTACATCTTCTGAGCATTGAGGTCAATAATAGTCTTGGCCTTATAAAGCCATTGGTTGTCAATAAGGATATCATAGTTGGTGACACTTATAACAATCACATCTACTAGAATAGTAGCTCCTCTAATCTTGATGGAAACTTCTCAGATTTTGCCTAAGAGAGTAACTTGTATACTATCTGCTGTAATATAAACTATTTTAGTTGTAAGAGGGTTGCTTTTTAAGGTAACCGTTACATGGTTCTGAAAGGGTTTTCTGGAAGTTCTAGATATTCTGGAAGACCATTTTCTTATAGTCAAGATTAATTTTATATGGAGTACGTTCTCTATACTTATTGATTTCAAGATTGGGTTGATGTCTCAACCAAAGTCCTTTTTTGGACTAGTTCTGGATGTTCAGGATTTTCCATATTTCAGGAAGTTCAAGAAACTAAGACCAGCTTAGTTGAATTGGTATATCACTGCAGACAATACCCAATTAGGAAATTTCATGATGGGGTTAGGAGTGGGACCTAATGGGGAGCAGATTTACTTAAGAGTGGTTTGTGGGTTATTAAATAGGTTTATTCGCTATTCATGATATTGCTATACTAGGAGTAGTTGTATAAAGGGATATTGTGGAGAAGTGCTCAGAAGTTGTATTCAAATTGTTCAGGTCTGTTCAAGTCTGAGATTCTGAGGTCTGGGAGAGGAGGTATTTATACTAGTGAGGGGCTATCTAGACTATACTAGATATGGATGTAGCACTAAGTGCCTTGCTGAGTCAGAATACAGTCACGTAGTACAAGTGTGATCTGATATATCAAGAGATCATCTGACTACTGAGTCAGTTCATAGTCACATCATACAAGGCTAATCTAACTATACTATGACTGCTAAGCTATTTATAGATTTAGGTGCTGTCTGGTTAGTCTTTGATGACATCACTATTGATGACATCATCACTGGCAAAGTCTGAGCAGTTTTTCTAACTTCTGATATCATCAGTTTCAAGGTGTCATCACTTCTATCTCTTGCAAGATTAAGGCTGTCCTTGGTGGCAGTGGTTGTACAAGGATAACAGGTCTTGGTTCTCTTTTTTTTTGGTCTGCTGGTGCATTTGTGAGGACTGGCCATTCTCGTCTAAGGCGAGGGCTCCCAATGTTGCAGCTGAGGGTTTGAACCTCTCGGAAATGATATTTTCTGTAATCCAAGGCAATTTCTAGTAGTAATATCTGTCACATGGATGGCTTGAGATTGGTTTCGACGATGTCAGCTTTCTTGAGTTCAGATGAAGCATCCATCACTCTCCAATGGAGGTGACACAGATAGAGTGAACGGAGTTGTTCAAATGCATTTTGCTTCCACTAAGTAATGAGGTCTTGTATAGTCATGGTGTATCTTGGTCTTAAGTTGATAAGTGCAGTTCGTGAACCTTTTGGTAGATGAGATAGGGTTCTTCTTATCTCACTTTGAGTTTGGTACTTTCGGTTTTCTTTTGTAATAGTACAGTATACCAAACTAGTTATAGCGGTTCAGAGTCAGTCTTATAGTTGTAGTACTTCTTCTAGTATTCTTGTATCTTGGCGGTGGGTTCTCATACTTGCTGGCATATTTCATGTAACCAGATGATCTCTTATTTTGTAGTCTTGCATGTGGTTTCCAAATTAGTTCTGAGGATGCCATGTGATTTTGGTGGCTTGGAGGTTGTACGCTTACAACTCTCCCCTTCTTAGCTTTTGACGTCCTCATCGGGGCCTTCTAATTTAGTCTGGTATTGTTGTACCATTTGGATGGTTCTTGTGGCTGTGTTTGTTGAGAATTTGTTCAACTTTGTATTCTTTTTGGTCATTAATAATGACAGGTATAGGTAGTTCTGTAGTTTGGTTTAGAAATGTGTCTTAGACCTTCTGAAGTAGTAGTCTGATATAGCTGTCAACTTTGGGAAGGTCTTCTTCAGAGTTCTTGAGTTCTCCTTTAGATGGGTGGGTGGAGATGGTGAAGAGAGGGCATTTCTTGGCTAATTTCTTAAGTTGTAGCTTGTTGATGTGAGTGATCCTTGGTCTAAGGTCACTAGAATTGAGTGGGTCCTTTTTGTCTTGCAGTTTGAAGTTGTGGCATCCTTTCTTGATGGTCAGAGAATGGTTTACCCAATTGATCATAGGGTTCTCTTGTTTCAACCATAGAGTTCTAAGGATGATTTTGTTGTCAGGGAGTGGTACAATCTGAAGGGTAATATGTACTTGATAGTTACCGATTTGGAAGGGTAGATTGCAGACTTCCTTGCTAATGACATGTGAGGTTCTATCAGCTGTGGCAACTGCTTGAGTTTGTTGTACTGAGGAGGTGAAGACCTTGAGTCTGTTGGCTGTTTCTTCATTGATGAAGTTGCCTGAGGCACTACTGTCTATCATGATCTTGACAGGTGCTCAATTGACAAAAGCTTTAAGTATAAGCAGCTTGTCTGATCCAATGGTGGTAATTTCAGTTGTAGGAGCTTTCCTTCTGTTGGTTCTTCTTTGAGCCAGTTCATTGATACAAGAGAAGCAATCATCAATCATTCGGGAAGAGTACATTCCAATGCCATGGGAGCATCAGCCACTTGGTACATATCCATCTTCGATTTTCTTGTAGAATTGTTCTTCTTTGTTCATAGTAGGTTGGACTGGGGTCTTGTTTGATGAGCCAAATTCTTTGAATCCTCAGATAGTAGACAGTAGTTCAGAGACTTCCTTGACTATTAGGGTTGACTTGATTTTTTCAAATAGTATCTGAGCAATACAGAATCCAATGGGAATCTTGAAGGGTGTCCAACTGTGGTTTCAGATGAGGACAATAATTTTGTCTATATAATCTTCATCAATGACTCCTCCTTCTACTGAGAGTCCTTTCAATGCTAGGCTGCTGCGACAGCATATTCTTCCAACATATCCTTCAGGAATTTGGATACTAATTCCTGTATAGACTTGCTTGACTTCTCGATTAGAGACTGTAGCTTCTACAGCTGCATACAGATCATATCCAGCTGCTTTTTGACTTCCTTTGGTTGGGGCCTTAGCAGTTTGTCTCAACTTGACAAAGTCTAGTGTTCTGGTGGTCAGATTGTTGAGGTGGTGCAGAGTGGTAACAGTTGCTCATATTGCTGTTTGGAGTTTTTGGTTAGGGCAGGCACTGGCCATGTATCCTGTCTTTCGGCAATAGAAGCATGCTCCGCTTCTTCTAAGTTCATTCCTTTCACCTTCAGTGAGTTTCTTGAAGGTACTTGGCTGGGTGGGTTCATGATTTCTGGGTGTCCACAAAGTGGATGTTGAGGGAGCTCGGGATGCTTCATGCTTGGGTTCTTCTTTCTTGATCCAAGTCTTTTCCTTGTTGTTAAATTGTCTTCGGGGCAGGATGGGTCCAGCTGTTAGGATCTGCTTGACCATAGTCTTGATTCTTACCAGACACCATTGTTGGTGGTCACAACCAACTGGGTGTCCTTGTTCTCGGATTTTTCTAGTAAGTCATTCAGGCAGGGCATCGAATAAATGATCTGCTCTTGTACCATTTCGTACTTCATCATTAGCAATATATCCTAGGCCAACAGTGTTCAGGAGTGACTCAAGTTTTGTACAGAAGGTTTCGAATTCCTCCTTACCATGTATATCAAATTTGAGGTTACAGAGTTTTACTTGGGATTCAGCAATCATGGTTTTGCTGTGATATTGAGCAATCATGAGTTGTTTAAGTCCAGGGGCTGCAGGATGGGCTCCATATCCTGGGGTATTATTTGCTGCATTCTGAGCAACTACCACAGGTCGGGTGTCCCATGTGAGGGGTTTTTCAGGAAGGGTTCGCCACCATTCTTTGGCAGGTCCTTGGAAGAATGTAACAACTTGGCAGACATAGACTGTAGTGGTAGCAAAGAGTTGTTCCAGAGTGTGGTCTTGATTGTTTGTCAGAACGCGATCAGCAACTCACTCATTGGTCCATTGATTGGCTTCGAAGTTGGTGTCAACTACACTAATGAAGCTTTGGACTTCTTGTGCAGTACTATTGAAGGTAGGTAGACTCAGATTTTTTGTAGGTCAGGTCTGTTTGGCTAAGGCAGTAATGGTTGCTGCCATTATAGCTACCTGGGCTGTAAGGTCTAGAATTTGTTAGTTTGCCATGTTGTTTACTGGAGGCAGTTGGACTGCTGATAGTGGTGTTACTGGTACTACTTGAGGTACTGGTGCAGAGTGTGATGAGGTTCTTTGGGTCTGTGTAAGTTGCTAGAGTAATAGTTGTGAGTCTGGAGTAAGGGCTTGATAGATAGCTGTCTGTTGCTATATAGGTGTGTTCTGTCCTGATGGAGGTATGTCTCCTTCGGTAGTGTATCCAGGATCGAATTCACTGAGATACTCCCCCTCCTCTTCGGTTTGGTCCCCATGTACTTGGGTTTGCTCGGCATCAAAGTAGACAGAATCAGTTGTATATCTGATTTCAGATGGACTTAATTCAAAGTCAAGTTCTGGTTTGGTATTGGTTTCAGATTCAGGTAGGGCTGTAGCAGGGCCTGCTTCAGGTTCGGGGTCAGGTAGTTGATGAAGGGTTTCTCTTGCTTCTTCTTTAAGAATATGGCAGGCCTTGCTGTTCTGGAATTGGTAGTATAATGTGGTCTTGGTCCTGGTACAGTGAAAGTCGGTAGAGTTGAGCCACTTGGCTACAGAAGCTTGGGCTTCGTGAGGAACTAAGGCTAGAAAGACTACTGCTAGTTATCCTAGGTTGCTCGGATTTGTGGAGCTGACAAAACTCTTGTTGAGAAGAGTAAAGAAGGCTTCTATAAGACCTTCTTCATCTTGACTTGCTGGGTGTAGTGCAAGAAGTTCAGTGAATAGGGTTTCACCTATTTGCTGATTTAATCAGAGTACTTCTTTCTTTGAATGAAGTTTGTCTCACTTGTTGCAGGTGTGGAGGTCAAATTGTCCTTGTACATTAGGTTCAATTCTCTTCAGATTGTCAGATGGTTCAGAATAAATTCCAGTTCAGAGGTTGGGCTTTATACCAACTTGTAGGAATTCGTAGAGGGGTTTGTAGCGGGGTGAGGAAGTGTCTTGAAGCAGAATTGGATTGTAAACCACTGCTACCAAGTTGTAAGAGGGTTGCTTTTTAAGGTAACCATTATGTGGTTCTGGAAGAGTTTTCTGGAAGTTCTAGATATTCTGGAAGACTGTTTTCTTATGGTCAAGATCAATTTCATATGGAGTATGTCCTCTACGCTTATTGATTTCAAGATCAGGTTGATGTCTCAACCAAAGTCCTTTTTCGGACTAGTTCTGGATGTTCAGGATTTTTTGTATTTCAGGAAGTTCAAGAAACTAAGACCAGCTTAGTTGAATTGGTGTATCGCTGCAGACAATACCCAATTAGGAAATTTCGTGACAGGGTTAGGAGTGGGACCTAATGGGGAGCAGATTTACTTAAGAGTGGTTTGTGGGTTATTAAATAGGTTTATTCACTATTCATGATATTGCTATACTAGGAGTAGTTGTATAAAGAGATATTGTGGGGAAGTGCTCAGGAGTTGTGTTTGGATTGTTCAGGTCTGTTCAAGTCTGAGATTCTGAGGTCTGGGGGAGGGGGTATTTATACTAGTGAGGGGCTATCTGGACTATGCTAGATATGGATGTAGTACTAAGTGCCTTGCTGAGTCAGAATATAGTTACGTAGTACAAGTATGATCTGACATGTCAAGAGATCGTCTGACTGCTGAGTCAGTTCACAGTTACGTCGTATAAGGCTAATCTAACTATACTATGACTGCTAAGCTATTTATAGATTTAGGTGCTGTCTGGTTAGTCTTTGATGACATCACTATTGATGACATCATCACTGACAAAGTCTGAGCAGTTTTTCTAACTTCTGATATCATCAGTTTCAAGGTGTCATCACTTCTATCTCTTGCAAGATTAAGGCTGTTCTTGGTGGCAGTAGTTGTATAAGGATAACAGGTCTTGGTTCACTTTTTTTTTGGTCTGCTGGCGCATTTGTGAGGACTGGCCATTCTCGTCTAGGGCGAGGGCTCTCAATGTTACAGCTGGGGATTTGAATCTCTCAGAAATAATATTTTCTATAATCTGAGGCAATTTCTAGTAGTAATATCTGTCACGTAGATGGCTTGAGATTGGTTTCGACGATGTTGGCTTTCTTGAGTTTAGATGAAGCATCCATCACTCTCCAACAGAGGTGATACAGATAGAGTGAATGGAGTTGTTCAAATGTGTTTTGCTTCCACTAAGTAATGAGGTCTTGTATAGTCATGGTATATCTTGGTCTTGAGTTGATGAGTGCAGTTTGTGAACCTTTTGGTAGATGAGATAGGGTTCTTCTTGTCTCACTTTGAGTTTGGTACTTTCGGTTTTCTTTTGTAATAGTATAGTATACCAAACTAGTTATAGCAGTTCAGAGTTAGTCTTATAGTTGTAGTACTTCTTCTAGTATTCTTGTATCTTGACGGTGGGTTCTCATGCTTGCTGGCATATTTTGTATAACCAGATGATCTCTTGTTTTGTAGTCTTGCATGTGGTTTCCAAATTAGTTCTGAGGATGTCATGTGATTTTGGTGGCTTAGAGGTTGAATGCTTATATTAGTAGACTCTTCAATGTTCTAGTCTAGGCAGTTAATTGTCTTCTTGCTCATGAGATATTCTCCAGTACTGGTATCTATGATAGCATCAAAGATACAATCTTCAATCTGATATAGAGTATAGGCTGATGTCTTATACTGGTCTTCAGATTCTTCACCTGAGTTTTCTTATTCATTTTCTTATATATTGTGAGCTTCTATGATCTTGTACTCTTGGTTCTTGACAGTAGTTGCAAGTCCTACTCTCAACTGCTGTCTGAAGGCAGGGACTTTGGCTAGTTGTCCAAAAGTAGCATTGACCTTCTATTTCTTAAGATCCTTGTAAATATCATACTAGTAGATCTTAGTCTTGTACAGCTTTTGTTCTTTCTTGCTTTCACTTTCTCTTGAGACTGGAGTAGTGCCTTCAATAATTTGGTAGACAGCTTCATCTAATTTTATGTCTTGATCAATCTCCTTGAGTTGTGTCTTACTTTGAATAGTAATAGCTAGAGTCTTCTTTGGTCTTCCAACTGGCTTGCTGTTGCCCTTCTTGTTTTTTTTTTTTTTTTTTTTATAGTCACTTGGACTCCGCCTTTATTATCTGTCTATGAATAAGTATACATCATCACCACCAACTACCCAATCCCTATAGGGGGGTTCCTCCCCTCCTCCTCATGAATAAAAATCACTCTGTTGCCCTTCTTG
>RBNI01000236.1:0-36399 GCA_003990745.1 Jimgerdemannia flammicorona | reverse complement strand
CCCCCCCCCTACCCCTTCCTGATGAAAGACCACTTTGTCTAACACCATTGCCACCCTCCCACCACTCTGCTCACAGATCTTTACCACCAGACTGTGATGTCGGCCCCCCTGAGGACTCTAACCCACCTACCATCCAGTCAGCAGATCCCCCAACAGCACCTCCCACCTTAATATCTTCTCCTGCAGCCCCAACCGCTGCCCCTCCTCAAAAACAAAAAGCCAATGACCCACCATTCCCACCCATATTGCTACTACCCACCCTACAGTGAGCCAACTATCACCCACCCCACCCACAAGCTGAGATCTCAAATCCTCCCAGTGACCCCCCTCCCCCATCAGTCTTTGCCCCACACCCAGTCTATCCCCTATTGCAGTCCAAAATTCCCCCAAAACCTCACACTCTTCCAGCCAATGTTCTGGCATCTGTACATAACCCCCAGCTTGCCCAACATTATAACACTCCTCACAGTCAAATTGTCCACCATCCACCAAATACCCCATATGGAAATTCAGCATGACATTCCTCTGCAACATTCTCCACCATACCACCCAGAACTTGGGGGGAAGCCACCTCCATACCTCAGCACTCCAAGACTAGATACCAGCCCAGTCCCACTCCTCACTGATCCCTGCTGCCTGCCAGCTACTCAGCCAAAGGTCCTGGCCAGGCCCCTGCTGACACTCTACTCCCTCCCCAATATCAAACATAGCAAGTGGAGCACCCCCCAGGGGCAATTTATCCCAATGCCACATATTAGGCCCCCACACCTCCTCCCCCTCATTGCCTTGTCAGTGCAGGCCAATTCGGTGTGCTCCATCAGCCACGTATCACCAAAAGCCCTTGAACCACAGCTGCCTAGTACCATTCAGCCCCACCAAAGAGAGCAGATTACCTGAGGACCCCTGAGGAGATGTTCACATCTCCCATACCTTCTGCAATAGAGGTACCCAACTGCTGCCCTGCAGTTCCACAGCTCTCTTCAACCACCAGGTTTGCAAGCAGTGCAGCCTCTTAGGAAAGTCCACCATTCCAAGATGCCCCCTCACTACTGGCCTTACAAGAGTATCCCAACTGACCTGGGACCTCCTCCCCACCCAGATCCAATCCCTAGTCACCTTTGTGAACTTCTTCACTATCCATGCTGGGAAGTCGAGGTGATATGCCACATACCACAGCTTGGGGATGCAATATATATTCAGGATTGACACCTGCCCTACTAGAGAGATATGATGGCCTCTCCACCCTCAAAGGGCCTCTCCCCAAATGTTCACCCTGCTCTCCCACCATACTCGTGGCAATACAGAGCCATATACAGAGAGGAAGATGTCCAGATACTGCACCACCTCATCAGTAGAGATAATTATTCCAATGATGTCCCCACCCACTAGCCCATTCCCTAGCACCATTGTCTCACACTTATGCCAGTTGAGCTTCGCCCCTGAGTGGGCCTCATACCATTCCACAGTCTCCTGAAGTGGCTCTACATCAGCCACAGACCCCAGTCCAACCACCATATCATCAGCAAAGGCCCCCACCTTCCACACTATACAATATAAAGAGAGCCCCACCACCTTCTAGTGAATCCAATCCATCAATGGCTCCAGTGAAAGGGCATAAAGAATAGGGGACAGAGGGTCCTCCTGAGGAACTCCTCTTCCCAAGGAAAATGCCCTCCCATGGTGACCATTACACATCAGAGCTGCCTGACTGCTCTCCAGCAGACTTAATATAGAGGCCCTAAACCTTGGGGGAACCCCAATTCGGTCCATTACCCTGCCCAGCCACACCCACCATACTTGGTTGTAGGCCTTCTCCTGGTCCAAAAAGACCAACCTTCTATCCAAGCCACAAGCCCGGACCTCTTCAATAACAAAATGAACCCACGCAGTCCCATCTCTTATAAGTCTGCCCCCAACAAAGCCCCACTACTCCTCCCCCAGCACCTGTTGGGCAACTTTCTGCAGCCTTGCGACCATCACCTTAGTCACTATCTTCCTGTCCATGTCCAGAAGCATGATCAGCCCCAGTCTTCCCTCCTCACCTTGTCCTTGTACAATAAGGCCACCAGCCTGAGATCCTGCTCTCCAACCCACTCACCACTCTGAAGGACATGGTCACAGAGAGCAGCCATCTCACCCAACACTCCAGGGACATTTACCATCTTCTTCCAGAAGTCCCATGGCAGTCCATCCTCCCCTGGTGTCATCCTAAGTTTAGTTGCTGCCAGGACACTTTGGATCACCTCTCTGCACCGGTAGGATCAAGTCACTCAGTCCAGCTACTTGTGGAGGCCTCCACTCTTCTAGTGTGTCCACAATCTCTGCTTCATCAACACCCCCTTCTCCCTCACTCCACAAGCCCTGCCATCTCTCCTTCAACTCCTCTAAGATTTGTTGCATACCATGTAACATGTCCCCATCAGCATCCAGGACCCCATCCCACCAATGTCACACTCGCCTAGCTTTGAGAAGTCTTGATAAGTACCTAGAAGGTCGCTCACCCCCCTCAAGCCCCTGCCATCATAGCCTTGCAGCCATGCCCTGCATATGAGTCTCCTCCTCTTCCCTCAACACCTGTTGTAGTTCCACTATCTCCAATTTCGCCCTCTCGATCCTCCAATCCTCCACCCCCACAATAGTGAGCAAATCTACCCAATCTATTTGTAGTCTCCTCAGTCTGCTGGAAGCATACCTCGTGTGCCTCCTCCTCTGCCTCCCGGCCTCTCTACCAGCCCCCCCTAATAAACTCTCACAGCCTCTTTCAATCTCATCCAGTGGACAGCCACTGGCAAACCCTCATGCCCCCAATTAAAAACCTTCACCTGAATGTCCTCCACTCACAATTCCCACAACCCCTTCTCAGCCAGCAGGGAGGAGTTAAGGCGCTAATGTCTGGGTCCATCTCCACTCCCCCCAAACTGCCCCTGCCCCAACAGTCCCCAGTGATCCAACCATGGGCACCACTCCACCTCCAATGCCCTCCAAACATCTGAACCCCAACACTCTGCTGTCAGAATCCAGTCAATCCTTGTGCCCAAGCCATTCACCCAATGCGTGTAGACCCTGGCATCACCCCACCTAGTCCTGCCAATATCCCCCAAGGAGCTCAATGTCTCCACCTCCTCCCATGCATCCAGACCTCCACTTCTACCCCCAGCACTCCTCCCTCCATCAGTCCTGTCCAGACGCTGATCCCGAACCATATTAAAGTCTCCACCAAGCACATCAACCCCTTCCTCCAAGAGAATACCCTCCTCCAGCAGCCCCTTAATCCATGCAGTCCTCTCACCCCTATCTGCAGGGCAGTAGCAAGAGCCCACCTTCACTGATTCCCACCCTGGCTGATGCCAATCTCCCCAGACCAAGCAATCACCCCAGCTCCTGATTCTCCCCAAGTCACCTCTACCCTTTCTCACTAAAATCGCTACCTTTCCAAACCAAGCAGCAGCCCCACCCCATTCCCTAGTCCATTCTACCCAATCATCCTCATCTTCACATCGAACATCCTGTAGTAAAAAGAGATCAGCCTCCAATCCCTTGAGCCAAGTAAAAATGTTCTTATGCCGCCAGAGACCCTTAACCCATTCACATTCAATGAGAAAATGTTGGTTGTACTGTTTATAGGGAATAATGATATATCATGGTCCCATCCTCTACAAGTCCACATTTTGCTTCTCCTGCACCACATCCAAGTCATGTTCAGCAGCTAGTTCCCTCTCTCCTGCTTCCTGTGCTGCCAATGCTCTCAGAAGTTCTACCATTGCCCCATCTTCATGCTCCTCAAATTCCTCATTATACTCCAGACAGGCCTCCTGCCAGAGCTGCAACCCATGACATTCTGCCCAGCAATAGGCTGCCCACTCACCAGCAACCACCCCCAGCTCTGCCTTCCTCACCTCATCCACCTCATACCCCTCCTCCTCTAGGAAAATACCCAGAATCTCCACCTTCAGTGCCTCCACCATTCCATCACCACACAAAATCTGTGCCCAATGCTCCTCAGGTATCGTCCGCAGGTCCACTTCTCCCAAAGTGTCAGCTGTGAGATTATCCATCACCTTATGCATCCACAATAAGTTCCCCACCTTCTTTCCTCCTGGAGTCCCCAGCCACCCTGCATCCAGCATCATAGTGTCAGTACCTACACTGGCAGCCTCATCCCACTCCTCCTCAGGGACATCCACTAGCTTATCCTCGCCAACTGCCACCACCTGACCCCCTTGCCCCACATCAGGGACCCCAAAGCACACCTGCTGGGCCCCCTGCATCTGTGTATCCTCTGTCATCTCTCTCTTCCCAACTGGGCCCCTCCTGATAAGTGGGGGGGGGGTGGCATCCAACTCCGGCTCCCATACTTCAAAGGTACTATCAGAAAATGGGTTCTTGTCCAGCATCCCCCCAGTCCCTGCCTCCTTTACCTCTACCTCCTCTCCTCCTTTACCAGCCCAGACACTGGTCTTTATACCACCCGACTCCTCAGCTCCAACCAACATCTTCTTTACCCCTCCAGTCATACTTGCCAACAGCTCCCTCTTCCTCTTGCATCCCTGGGCCTGCTCCCACTGCTTCTTATCCATATGGATATGCTTCCTGCCCACAACCTTCAGATGCGTTGACTTCTCATACAGTTTCCAGGCCTTCGCCCTCCTCTCCACAGCACCACTCAACTCCTCCAGCACCTCTAACAAGTCCTCCTCCTCCTCTTCACTCCCTTTCACCCTCAACACCTTGCAGACAATAGCCCCCCACATCAGCACCAAGGGCCAGTCACTTGCCTTCCCTGTGGCCTCTTTTCCCACCAGCTGAATCCTTACATCAATGTTGCCTGTCCTGATCATAGTCCCCTCCCACACCTGAAAGCCAATATCCACTATGTTGCCATACTCAATCATCACCTCCTCCACCCTCTTCCTAGTCTCCTCCTTAGTCATCATGGGCACTCCCTTCACCAGAAGCTGCACCACCCTGGGGTCCCAACACAAGTACCACACCATGGGGACCACCACCTCTCCAACTACAACTCTAGTCTTCAGTGCCTCATCCAGTGGACTGATCTTCTCAAAGCCCACCTTGACCCCCTCCAGACCCTTCAAGAACTTCACCGAAGCTGCCCCAGCCACCTGCTTTGAAACAAGTCCCAGAACCATCCTTGCCATCACCACCAAGCTTCGGAAGCACAAGGTCACTGCAAACTCCGAGATCGACTACTTGAGTAATGGTGCCACTGCCAGCCCCATTATACCATCTGCCAGGTCCCCCTTCCGCATTGGGAACCCCTGCCCCACCTGCCCATCAGCTGTCACATCTCTTTTTTTTTCCTGATTCCCCATCACACTCCTATCAACAGTCACACCCCCAGCCACTGCACCTCCAGCCCCTACACCTATACTCCCAGCCAGAGCACCGCCCCCCCTCCCAAGGCTTGCCTTGCCCTTCCCCTCAGCACCACCAGCCCTACTACCCACTGACCACCCACTCCCCTTAACCTTGTCTGCGAAACTTGAGAGACCAGATCTTCCCTCATTGCCACCGGGCACCAGCCCCCCTCCAGAGCCTTCCCCATTCTTTGGTCCTCCGAAGACCCCCATTCCCAGGCAATAACACCTTTCTACCTGCTGCCAGTCAAAGGCCCTAGATCCACCTGAGCTAGTACGTACACCTGTATGGTCATTGCTCGCCATGTTGCTAGTTGCCTTTCACCAAAAATGTTGTTGAAAGAATTGATTGAGTCTTGTGTCACCTGAATGTTACTGGTGATGGCATTGAAGATGGAGATCCTGGCAGTGTATCTGGAGGAAGAGGGCTATGAGGTAGATAAGGAGCAGGAGGCAGAGATGGCAGGAGTCACAGGAGAGAGGGCTGAATACTGCTAGACCAAGTGTCATGGACTGCAGCTCTGGCAGGAAGCCTGCCTGGAGTATCATGAGGAATTCGAGGAGAAGGCAGATGGGGAGATAAATGAGCTATTGGCTAGACTGGAGGCTCAGAGGGCCGAAGAGGAGGAGGTGAGCATGGAACATAATCTGGATTTGGCGCAGGAGGAGATGAACATGGAGCAGTAGAGAAAGCTTGTTAACACACCATTTTTTACTATGAATAGTACAACCAACATTTTTCCTTTGAATGTGAATGGGTTATGGGGCACTTATTGACATAAGAACATTTTTACTTAGCTGAAGGGATTGGAGGCTGATCTCTTCCTCTTGCAGGATGTCAGGTGTGAGGATGACTTGGATAGACTGGAATGGATGAAGGAGTGGGGAGGCAAGGCAGTCTGGAGGGGCAAGGTTGGGATTCTGGTGTGGAAAGGCAAAGAGGAGATAAGGGATATGCGGAGCTGGGGGGATAGATTGGTCTGGAGAGAGTGGATACACACAGGTTGGGAGCCAGTTACAGTGGGCTCCTGTTACTGCCCTGCAGTATGGGGTGAGTGTGTGAATTGGGTGAAGGGCCTACAGGAGAGTGGGATTCTTGCAGAGGTTGGGGTAGACATGCTCAGTGGGGACTTCAATATGGTCAGAGATGTATTGAGGGACAGAACTGATAGAGGACGAGGAGCTGAGGGGCAGAGTGGAGGTCTGGCAGTATGGGAGGAAGTGGAAAGACTGAGTGCTCTGGTGGATGCAGGTAGAGAATGTTGGAGAGATAGGAGGGTATACATGCACTGGGCCGGGGGCCTGGAGATGAGAATTGATTGGATCCTGACAGCCAGCTGCTGGGGCTTGGATGTTTGGAAGTCACTGGAGGTGGAATGGTGTCCTTGATCGGATCATTGGGGGCTTTTAGGGTAGGGACATTTTGGGGGAAGTGGGGATGGGCCTGGACATTGGTACCTTAATTCCTCCCTACTTGATGATGAGATCTGGTGAGATGAGTGAGCTGAAGACATTTGACTGTGAGTGGAGTGCTGGAGGCAGGAGGGTGCCCCAGTTGGCATTCAGTAAATGAGGATGAAGGAGATAGCCAGGACCTTCTGGAGCGAGCTGGTAAGGAGGCAGGGGGACAGAGGAGGCAGCAGGTGTGGTGGGCTTCTTGTAGACTGACTAGACTCTTGGAGGACTGGGCGAGATGGGTAACATTGGAGGGAGAGGAGGACTGGAGAGTGATAAGGGCAAGAATGGAGGTGGTTGAACTATAACAGGTGCTGCAGAATGAGGAAGAGGCAAGGGTTCAGGGTCTGGCAGTGCAGCTTCATTGGCAGGAGTTGGAGGAAGGGGAGCAGCCCTCAAAGTTTCTCACAAGGGCCCTTCAGGTGAGAAGGGTGCAACAAAGGTGGGAGGGGGTGCTAAATGCTGATGGTATATTGGTGCATGGGGTACAAGACATTCTTGGATCATTAAAGGAGTACTGGAGTGGATTGTGGAGTGAGGAGGAGGGTGGGGCAGATACTGAGGACATTGACCAAGTGCTGGAGAATTGGCACCCTATACAAACAATTGGGCTAGGGGACTTAGTAATGCCAGTGCAAGAGGAGGAGATCCACCAGGTTCTTGCCATGACAACCTTGGGTACAGTGCCTGGAGAGGATGGGCTGCTCTGGGACTTCTGGAAAAAGATGGCGGGAGTCCCAGGAGTACTGAGAGGGATAATGGCACTGTGTGATTGGATTATACAAATGGGGAGATAGGTGAGAGAACAGGATCTGGGGCTGGTAACATTGCTTTATAAGAGCAAAGGAAGGTGAGAGGACTGGAAGAACTGGAGGCTGATTATGCTACTAGATATGGACAGAAAGTTGGTTACCAAGGTGGTGGTCACAAGGTTGCAAAAGGTGGCCCAGCAAGTCCTGGGTGAGGAGCAGAGGGGCTTTGTGAGAGGCTGGCTCATCAGGGATAGCACAGCATGGGTTCATGGAGTTATTGAAGGAGCATGAGCCAGTGGACTAGATGGACATCTGGTCTTTCTGGACCAGGAGAAGGCTTATGACCAAGTGCACTGGGTCTGGTTGGCAAAAGTTTTGGATTGGATTGGGGTCCCACAACAGTTCTGGACAGCCATGGTCAGCCTACTGGAAGGAAGTAGGGCTGCACTCTTATGTAATGGACACAGAGGGGTAGTGTTTCCCCTGGGTAGGGGGGTGCCTCAGGGGGACCCACTGTCTCTCATTTTGTATGCTCTTTCTCTGGAGCCCTTCATGGACAGAATCAGGTGGAAGATAGTGGGGCTCTCTATCTTTGGCATTGAGTGGAAAGTAGGGGCTTTTGTGGATGACATGGTGGTTGGCCTGGGATCAATCACAGATGTTGAGAAGCTCAAGGAAACAGTGGAGTGGTATGAGGCGAACTCTGGGGCTAGGCTCAATTGGCATAAGTGCAAGACAATGGTGTTAGGCAATGGTCTGGTGGGAGGGGAGATTTTTGGCACCACTGTCCCTGCTGGTGAGGCAGTTCAGTACTTGGGTATTTATCTGTCAGTATATGGGTCAGTTCTGCCTCGACATTGGTGGGAGCAGAGGGTTGGCATCTGGGAGGAGGCCCTGCGGAGTTGGGGGGGCTGCCAATTGTCCCTGGCAGGACAAGTTTCGATTTTGAATATCTATTGACTGCCAAAGGTGTGATATCTGACTTATCATTTGGACTTCCCTGCCTGGGTAGTAATGAGATTGATGAAGCTGGCCAAGGGGTGGATCTGGGCTAGAAGGCGGAGTCAAATCAGCTGGGAGGTCTTATCCTTACCAGTGGTGAGTGAGGAACTGGGGCTGGTGGACTTCCCTAAGAGGCTGCACTGCTTGAGAGCATAGTGGCTGAAGAGAGCAGTGGAGTTGAGAGGGGGTGGTTGGGTCCCTCTACTGCAGAAAGTCTGGGAGATGAGGTCCTCTCCAAGGGGTTCGACTGGTGATCTCCTAGCACTTGTGGGCCTTCAGAATACTGGACAATTGCGATTCAAAGGCTTCTGGTGGAGAGTGGCAGTAGGGGCGTGCCACATTGGAATTAGGTGGCAGGGAGATGAAGGGGAGGTAGTTTGGGACCCAGAGATATGGCAATAGGACCATGTGTTACTGGGTGGCATTCCCCTAATTGAGTTTGACATTGGTGATGGGATCAAATGCCAGTGGGGACCAGGCCAGGACCTGTGGCCTAGCAGTTGGCAAGGAGTAGGAATTGGCGAGGAATGGTACTGGCATAGCATTTGGGTCTGGAGTGCTGAGGTGAGAAGGTGGCTGCTGCTGAAGTACTGAGTGGTCTGGTGGCATGTGCTGAGGCGGAATATCATGCTCAACTTCCACTCAGGTCACCTTATTGAGGGAGGTTGCTTCGACTGTGAAGAGTGCTATAATGTAGGGCAGGAAGGAGGATATGTACAGATGCCTGAACATTGGCTAGGAGAGTGTGAGGTACTTGGTACCTTTTGGCAGAACATTGGGAGACATTTGGGGGGAGTGGGTCGGAGAGCTGGAGTATAGGGGTGATGGGAGGATTTAAGGGATAGATTTGAGGGGGGGGTGGAGAAGAAATGGCTGATATTAGGCTGAGCATTGGCTATTTGGGTGGGGCTGGCCAATCACTGGTTATATGTTTTTGAGAATGGACAGAGGCTTGGCTCTGAGGTCAGGCTGCTGAGGTGGTGTAGCCTTATGGAAGACACCCTGATGGGCTGGTGGCTTGGTTGGGGGTGCTGGGGGGTCGAAGGTGTCATTTGGTAGAGAAAATCTGTTGGCAGAGTGGGGGGAGAGTGGGTGTTGCAGGTGAGAAAGTGGTCTTTGTTCATATAGATGGAGAGAGTGGCACAACCATGGGAATCAGGTAGTGGGGGGGGTATACTGTAAACTTATAAATAGAAGGGTAATAAATGGCAGAGTCCAAGTGACTATAAAAAAAAAAAAAAAAAAAAAAAAAAAAAAGAAAAAAAAAAAAAAAAAAAAAAAAAAAAAAAAAAAAAAAAAAAAAAAAAAAAGGAATACTTTGGGCCCTTATTTGGCTATCTGGATTATTTATATAAGTTGATATAAGGGCAGTCTGGGTTGTCTAGTATACTTGATGAAATAGCTAAATTATAGTAACTAATTTAGATAGTAACTTGATATATTTTTCTGCTGGCTCATCATATCAGCCCTCACTAAAGAATAATCTATCTTATATTATCTTTCAGTTATTATTCTAATATAAGTAGACATCTTTTGCCTCAGCATCTGTTCCATAATCTTTTTTGGTTTTAAAGCTACTCTATTCTAAGAACTTCTCCTCTTTTTTAGAGAATAGTACCTCAATATAATAGATAGTACTCAGATAGATAGTGGGGGGTATTCTTTAAACATCTTGAATCAACTAGGTGTAGATTAATACTCCTGAATTTCACTCATAGATAGTGTAGAGTCTGCCCACTATAATAGTATTCCTTCAAGTGAAGTCTGTGAGGTATCTGATATAAGTATACTTAGAGATTGAGGGGTCTTACAGTTATTCTTCAATGATATAGTATACCTATAGTTGGTAGATTTCTAGGAGTTACTTGGTAGAGCTTAAAGAGAACTAGAACAATAGTCTGGAGGTACTAATCAATCCTCTGAGTTATTGTATAGAGAGTAGATATATCTTGAATAATTGATATATACTGGAGTCCTCAGGATATATACATCTATACTTCTTATATAGATACTTATTTCTCAAATATTATATATAAAATAAGGTTCTTTTCATTTGGGCTTAAGTTTGGTAGTAAAGTTTATTTCAATTATACCTCTCCAGACTAGTATCTGATCTCTAATCTTGATTTTCTGATTCTTTTACTTCCGGTAATAGTAATTTCTAAGCTTCAATTATCTGAGCTTAGGCTTGATTATATAATTATTCTATCTTTTTTAGGAGATCTCCAAGTTTCTCATCTTCAATTTTTCAAGTTTTCTTAGCAAATATTATATATTTCAAATAGTTTTTGTTTAGTGAAGATAGTAGGGGTCTTCTGAATTTCTCATTAGATCTCAGATAAACAGAGATCTCAGTTAGTAGAATTGACTCAAATGAGTTCTTTCTTAATAGTCTGGTTTATTTATTCTGTCACTCTATTCATTTGAGAGTAGTTTAATATAGTTCATTTGAGATGGATCTTGTGAATTCAGATATAACTTATAATTATGTTATTGATAAATTGTATGCCTTGATCAGAAATACGTACTTTAAAAGATTTATATCTAAGTATAAAGTTATAGAGAAGATCAACAATGATTAAGACATTAGTGATTTTAATTGAAAAAGCTTTAGGATTTAGTCAGATATTTTATAAATATCAAGATATATTTATTTCTTCTCAGTATATCTAATAAAGGTCTAATAATATCTACTCTCTATTTTTGAAAGATATTGTCTAGTGGTATAATTATTTATAGTTGTACTTAGTAATTCTTCTTTCTTTAATACTTCTAGTAGGTATCTCTTTCTTGAGTATATCTCTAACTTGTGTTCTGAGATTGGGCTAATATTTATATATTTTTTATATCTTTTTTTCTATATTTATCCATCTCTTATAAGCTTTCTGGTGCTCTTATCAGATGAGGACTTCTTGTACTTTAATAGTTATAAAGCTTCTTTTAGAGTTTGGTTTCTTAGTATACTCTTTTTTTTAGTTCATTGAGGTTTGCAGAAAAGTATATCAATATTGTTGTAGGCATAGTAGTAAGGGAAGGGCTGGAAGAACTAGTGAGAGGGACAAAACCTGAGTTTTGGTCAAAGGAGAAGGAGATGGAGGAGAGGCAAGACATATAGAAGGTGAGAAATAAGGATAGACAGTAGTAGAAGGGGGCACAATAGGAGCCAGGAGAGGGCCAGAAGGTCTAGCAAGAGGGACAAAATCTGAGCCTAGTTGAAGAAGAAGGAGATGGAGGAGAGATGAGATATATAGAAGATGAGAAATAAGAAAAGACAAAGAATAGAGCAGAAATTGCATCAGCCATTTATTGCTATACAAAAGTATGGTTCTAAATATGATGTTCTAAAAGAAAATATATACCACAATATAGAGTTAACTGAATTAGGAACCACATGATAGTTAAAGATAAGAAAAGAGTCAATCCTAGTTGCAGAATAAAAATTACAAACAAACAAATCCAAATCAAGATTAAAAAACACCCACAGACCCTGGAGAGATGAGCATGAGTAAGAGGTGAGGTCAAGTGAAGTGAGCTGTAGTAAGTCTAAGGCAAAGCCAAGGGGTCAAAGGCATTAGAGGGGAGCAGAGTGAAGACCAAGACCCCAGAGTGAGTATAAGATCCCAGAGGGGGCCAGAATGCTTTTTAATCTTCTCTGACAGAGCCAGAGATACCCATAGGTAACAAAAATACAAAATGAGAGCAATGGATAAGTGATTAAACAGAAGAAAGGTATGCATGAGCAATAAGACAGTACCAAGAAAGAGACAACAGTCTATTGTATCAAAGAGAAGAGTGCAGGACTACATCAGGGTGTTGTATGGCCCAGTAAACTTGATCAAATAGTATGACAAGAATCAGGAGAGGGAAAGAAGAGAGGGTATAGAGAGGGTAAGTGGAGAAGGAGAGAAGAGAGAGGGAATAAGAGAGAGAGAGAATGGAGGAGCAAACAATAGACCATTCAACAGAGACAAGCAGGCCATGAACAATAAAAATGAGATAAGTATAGTGATGGATCATGAAGTTGCTAAGAACTGGACAGCAGACACCCAGTCAGACTGATAAGAGCAGCATAAAGCAAGATGATAAATCTCACTATAAATATAGTTATGAAGAGTATGCTGAGGGTGGTTGGAATGATAGTTAGGAAACTGTTGAGAACAGGGAAATTTGGAATAAGTAATAGTTCAGAAAGGAGAAAGAGAAATGGAAAGATCCAAAAAGAGAATACTGATCATACTATATACCCACACAACAGAATGATGAGGAGGGTAGATGCTATGAAACATACTGAAAATATCAATACCTGTAATAGCAAGATTAAAAGAGTCATCAATATATTAGTGGAAGAAGATATCCTCAGCCCAGAATGCAATAGCAAGAGGTGAAAAAGGATCATACATATAATGTGCAAAGTTTATGGGCCAGGTCATTAAGGTTGGCAAGAGTGGGGGCACAATTTATTCTCATAGCAATGCCAGAAATCTGATAAAAAGAGTGAAAGGCTAACTCAAAATAATTAGTATAACAGATGAGGAGCATAAGCTCAATAATAGAAGCCAACAAAACTGGGGAATCCAAAGGGAAGATAATGGATACCAAGAAGTGAAGGCAATCATCAATCTCATCAAAATAAATAGCAGTATAGAAGGAGGAGAAATCACTGGAGGTCAAATGGAAAAAACAGTAAACAGATACAATGGTAGAACAGTGAAGTGCAAGCTCCTGAGTATCATGAAGAATAGTATACTCAGGCCCAAAGTGGTGCTGAAGAAGAGCCATCCATGAGAGGAAGCAACAGGATAATGATTTCGAATCCTCAGTAGTAGGTGAACAAAAAGTAGCTGTGACGAGATGCCAAGCCAAAGAAGGCTTGTGAACTTTTGGAAGGGCATAGAAAAACAGAAGATGAACATTCAGCAAGGACAAAGAGATCTAGAAGAAGTGAAAAACAAAAGGTATAAATAGAGTATCTGAAAGTGAGGCTATATGAGTGGAATAAATCCAGAGAAGAGAGACCATCTTATCCAATCCAAGGGCACATGGCTCATAGGCTGTAGTACAGAGGAGGGCAGTAAGGCCACCAAGATAAAGTGATCAAGGAATGAGAGCAAAACCTTAGTTCTTATCAGTAACTATAAGCAAGTATGAAGGGTTACTTGACCAATTTTAGAGCAGTATACACAGTATGGTCTAAAAACAAATAAGAGCAAGTGCAACTCAGAAGGGTAAATGAGCAGGCCATGTTTTGAAATATACAGTATGAAGGGAGGACTCATTTACTAGAAATGTGATAGCAAGAGAACAACTCAGCATGACCTTCAAAGAAGATGGCAAGATCAAGGGCATGACAAAAGCATCTGAGATAAACTAGGTCAATAAAGGAAAATTGGGAATAGGTCATTGGAACGTTGAAGTAAGGACCCAAGGAGAGTGCAAAAGTTTGAAGAGAAGTAAGAGAGCAGTCAGTCTAAGAATAAATCTGAAAATTCAGAACAAACAACTGGGAAAGACAAAGGGGGAACAACATAAGAAATCACTCAGGGCATACCAGAAGCAATGACAGGATCTGAGAAGGGACAGAGACACCAGTGGAGAACCAGGCTGGGGGGAAGTTTAAGAGTAGGAGGTCTTCTCCTTTCCTTGGACTTTTTTTTGAGAGAAGTGAGGCAGATGACTTGAGCAGACCCTGTAAGAGTGCCAGACCTTGTGGCCACAGGCCTTTATGCAGCCTTTGTACTCAGGGGCACAGGGGGAGCAAGACCCAGAGGAGGCAAGGGTGGGACAGAGTCTTGTAGGAGGAGGGAGTAGTAGCAGAAGTGGCAGTAGATAGAGGAGTACTCCCATGAGGACAGGCAGACTTGGCAGGGTGCCAATAGACCTAGTGAAGGCAGGCAGAGCAGGCAGAGTAGGGCCAGGAGCTGACAGGATAAATGCTGAGACTATGACCATAATGGGAGACAGTCTTAGAGGAAGGGGAGCAAGAAGAGGTCAAAGTCTTCTTAGTAGCCAGGGCCTTAGGGGTCTTGGAGGCCTTGGGGCCCTTGGTGGTGGTAGTGGCATAGAAGTAAACCTTGGTATGGGCAGCAGCCTGAGCTTTAGCCTGAAAGGTCTCAGAGATGGAAATCTCAGAAGAGACAGAAGTGGGAGTAGTGGCAGCAGTATAAGCAGTAGTAATAGTATGAGAGACCTCAGCTTTGCAAAGATGAGATAGAAAGAAGTAGTCAGTAACTAGGAAACAATAAACAGCATTGATGTTGGCAGTGATGAAAGGAATCTCATCAACTTGAAAGTCACAGAAGGGGGTGACATCAGTAAGGTGAGAGGCAGCAAGTGTCATGAAGGCAGCATAATCTTAATAGAATTGACTAGAGGCTACAGTGGCAGGATTACATGTCATATTAGTGATAGCAGTCTTGGCATTGATAGAAGCTTGGCAGATCTTCTTGGAGAAGGCTTGATGATATTCCTCAGGGAGGATAGAGAACTTGATAGTGAGAGAAACCACAGTATTAACATCATGTCAAAGGTGAGCCTCTTTGGAGAAGAGAGTGAGGACTGAGTGGATCTGAGTAAGAAGTAGTTGGCCTGATAAGATCAAGAGGGAGAGAGAGGATGGCAGAAGATATATAGGTGTCAAAAGAGACATTAGCAGGAGAGAAGCAGACAGAGGGGAAAAGAGGAAGAGTATCTTCCTTAGCTGTATCAGCAGTGGAAGCCCTGGAGGCAGAAGTAGTAGTAGTAGTAAGAGATGGTACAATAGGAGCCAGAGAAGAGCTGGAAGGACTGGTGAGAGAGACAAAACCTGAGCCTTGGTCAAAGAAGAAAGAGACAGAGGGGAGATGAGATATAGAGAAGACAAGAAATAAGGACAGACAAAGAACAAGGCAGAAATTGCATCAGCTGTTTATTGCCATACAAAAGCACATTTCTTATATACAAAATATGATATTCCAAAAGAGAAGACATATCACAATATAGAGTTAACTGAATTAGGAATTACATAATAGTTAGAGATAAGAAAAGAGCCCATTCCAGTTGAAGGATAAAAGTCACAAACCAATTAATCCAAATTGAGATCAAAAAACATCTGCAGACCCTGGTGGAGTGAGTGTGAATAAGGGGTGAGGTCAAGTAGAGTGAGCTATAGTAAGCCCAATGTAAAGCTGAGAGGCTGAAGGCAGTAGAGGGGAGCAGAGCAAAGACTGAGACCCTGGAGTAAGCATAAGACCCCAGAGAGGGCTAGAATATTTTTAAATCTCAATTTGGATTTGTTTGTTTGTGATTTTTATTCTGCAACTGAGATTAACTATCTCCTAATCTCTGACTATCATGTGGTTGCTAATTTGATTAACTCTACATTATAGTGCATTGTTTTTTTTGAGATATTTTATATATAAGAACCACACTTTTGTATGGCAATAAATGGCTGATGCAATTTCCACCCTGTTCTTTGTCTATCCTTTTTTCTTGTCTTCTATATGTCTTGCCTCTCCTTCATTAACTCTTCTTTGACCAAAGCTTAGGTTTTATCCTTCTCACCAGTCCTTCCAGCTCTTCTCTGGCTTCTGTTATGCCATCTCCTACTACTGATCTCGATTTGGATTTATTGGTTTGTGATTTTTATCCTGCAACTGGAATTGGCTCTCTCCTTATCTCTGACTATCATGTGATTTCTAATTCAGTTAGCTCAATGTTGTGGTGCATTTTCCCTTTTGAGACATCATATTTTATATATAAGGAACACACTTTTGCATAATAAGAAATGGCTGATGTAATTTCCACTCTGTTCTTTGTCTATCCTTATTTCTCATCTTTTATATGTCTCACCTCTCCTCCATCTCCTTCTCCTTCAACCAAGGCTCAGGTTTTGTCCCTCTTGCTGGTCCTTCTGGCCCTCCCTTACCTCCCATTATGCTCTCTTCTACTACTCCTAACTCAAATCAATAATAATAATAGTACTCACCAATAGTTATTTGCCACATCAGTAGCCCAAGTAGAAACAGTAGCAATATTCTTCACTAGAACAACAGCCAAGTTCTAGTATACTCTTGAAGAATATCTAATAATCTGAAAAGACTGCTCTCAAGTCAATGGACAGATAACTGACCAAAATAGACTAGGTTGAGATAAATATACAGCAGGCCCAGGACTCAAGATATTATTACTGAACAAATTCTGAAATATAGTTGATATATAAGAAACTTGGAACAAACTAACCCAGATGAAGTTCTACAAGAATAGTAAGAAGAACCTAAAAATCTTTGCCACTAAGATAGATACCTATCTCAAGACCATGGAACTTATCTACTAGGAAAAAAATCTTATCATCAAAAGTATCAGAGCCAACCAGCTCTTTGCTACTCTATCAGATTGACTCACCCAGAAGATTAAGAAATATGACCTTCCTGAAGAATATCCACATTACTCATAGTACTTTGTCTAAGGGCAAAGAAGATCTTATGAAATTCTCGCTACATAGATTCTACAAAACCCAGAACATAAGAAAGTCAACTAAGATAAAAGGAGTCTCCCCAGGATGAATGAACCAAGAGATCAGAGAAATTAGCAAAGTTCTAGAGGACCAAAATCTCACAATGAGGATGAGAAAAGGTAGCTCTGTAAAAAATGATTGTATTTCATTGATATGAAGGCAGGATATATCTCTTTCAGATATTCTGAGAAGTGGAGCAGAAATTATCAGACAAACTCAGTAATTAGAACATTACTGTTATTAGAGAAGAATTAAGAAAAAAGAATTCTAGAATATCATCAAAGTAAAGAAGATATAGTATAAGACTACTATCCCTACTAAGATCCATCTCATAGATGCTGGATATACCCTCTACAGTAGCTAGGATCTCACCATTCTATCAATACTAATGCTATAGTATATATTGAAATTGCAATATAAGCTTCCAAGGAATATCTATCTTACTGAATGAAGTAATCTGGTCAAATAATTCAATATTAGTTTAGGAAGAAGAGTAGTAGACTAAGATTTTAATAGCAAAATCTAAAAATTTTAGAGATATCTCATTTAAAGTCAAAGTAGGCCAAAGAACTGTCTAAGTAATTATTGAAGAAATCCATCAAGATCTCTCTATTGAAGAAGTCTCTAAGCTCTCCCAGACAGACTATAGTAAAAAATAATTAGGATAATCAATAAACCTCTTATTCAAAGGTTATCACTATGAAGAAAGATGATGAAAACTAATATAAGAGAATTGTTGATAATTTGCACTATGTGGACAATGCTTTTATTCTTTCTGAATATACTCTATAGAATATATTGGTAAATATCATACATGTCTCTCCAAGGGTTTCAAAATCCAATCTAAGAGATGTCAAGCCCAACAGACTGAGAAACCCAAACCAGCCCACTCTCCTTATAAAGGATTGGAAGAGACTGACTTCAAGGAGACTGATAGCTATTGGAACAATTGAAGTAATAATGATAAAGAGCTCAATATTATCACAAAGGAGGAAGTTGCTTCATATTCACAGGCCAAGTTTATAGGCAAAGATGTCAATATCTTAGTAGACATAGTATTGTTGGAAACTTTACAAAACTGCCATGCCCAAAGCAGACCAGCTACTGAGAAAAAAATATTACCTTTGGTAATAGCAAGACTATACCTTTGACGAAAATCTGTAAAGATCTATTACTCAAGATTAGCAAATACTAAGAAAAGTTAGACTTTAGCATTATAGATCTTTTAAGAAAGATATTATCCTAGAAAAGGCCTAGATGACTGAGTATATTCCAGAAATCAATGAGAGTACCAATGAGGTTAATCTGACTCATGAAGACAGAAAGATCACTCTGATATCTTAGAATTGTACCAACTACTAAAGAATTAAGATCATCTCTACAATTTAGATAAAGAGACTCTCTTTCAAGAAGGAGAATATATACTTTATATATCTGTACTATACAAAAAGTCTCTAAAGTTTCAAGTAGCTCAGTCTCACTGAAAGCTTAAGAACTATTAAGATATATTATAGGAATTCAAAGAACTTCCACCTAAGTACCAAATCCAATATGGATTATTATATCTGACCAAGATACAAAGTTTACAAGTAATTTCTAGAAGGCATTCTTCACTCTCTATGGTATCAAACTGAAGTTCTCTACAGTCTACCACTCCCAGACAGATGGTCAGACTGAATATATCAATAGGACCCATAAGTAGAGACTTGGTATCTTTTGCTGTTATAAGCAAAATGATTGGAACAAGAACCTAACCCATGTCAAGTTTATATACTATAATAGTTAGTAAACCTCTATGAAGAAGATATCACTTTTTCTAAATCATAGTCAATATCTAAGGATTTTAAATAATACTGAAAAATCAGTAGTCCCAGTAGTCTATAACTTGGTCAAGACTATTTCTGATCTTATACTAATGACAAAAGATACTCCCATAAAAGTACAGAACTACTAGACTAAGTATGCTAACTTAGAGAGAAGGGAAGTCTCCTATAATATCAGTAATATGGTCACACTCAGAACAAACTCTCTCTATCCAGATACCCTGGCACAGTAACTATCTAAGAAACTCTACACTAGAAGAATTGGACTATAAAAGATTGTGGAAAAAGTCAGAGAAGTCAACTACAAGCTGCCACTCCTCTATAATATTTAAGTTCACCTAGTATTTCATATCAGTCAACTGGAAGACCATTATGCAAACTCATTTTTCAAGTATATAGTTCTATCACCACCTCCAATTAGAATCAATGATCATAAAGAATTCGAAATTCAGAAAGTACTTTACTATAAGATCTACAAATATACTATAATAGTTAAGCAGTTTCACCTTGTCAAGTAGAAGAGTTACTCTACCAATTATATTATCTGGAAAAAGAAAGAAGCTCTGGAAAATATACATGAAGTTCTTTAGGACTATATGGAAAAACTCACCCCACATAGTGAAAGGAACTGCAGCTCTAAAACTTAAAGTATATAGAGATAATATATATTTATCTAGGATAAACAATATTAAACAATAAGAGAAAAATAATACTATAATTAGTCATCAAGACAAATCAATTGTTCTGTTGAAGAACTCCTCCAGACCTCCCATATATAGTTAAACCAGAAGAATTATATAGAACTGGTATAATATATAGCAACTATACTAAAATTATATAGTACTTATCAGTAGTCACAGAAAGTCATCTGATTAGATTTGAACCTCCAGTCTGCAGTAGAGAACAATGCCTTAGCAGAGTGACCAACTTCCTATCTAAAGTTAAAAGAAAATTTCAAGCCAATGATATTTAGTATTTTCCATATAACTAGCACATGTAATATCTATAGCAACAAGATACATATTTCTCTAATAATGTGATTGAAATAAAGTCACACCAGACTAGCAAACAAAAATAAATACCCAGGACAGAAACAAATTATAACCTTCATCTCCTTTTCCTCTCTCTAAAGAAAAAACAACACAAGAATGTCTGCTACCTACATCCAAACAGTCTGCCTTAGCCAGCCCTTCTCAAGTCAAGTTGACTGCCTTTTTGAACACATCTAGATCACTATTCAAGAAAGGAACCACTGCTCTGAGGCCCTTAATCTTATCAGCCAGAATCTGGGATACTATGTTCTTAACTACCATAAAGTTATAGACAGGGCCTACCTTGCTACCAGTACCTTGAAATCTGATATAAATATGAGATTGGACACTCACTTCTCTAATGACTATATGATCTAACCACTAATCAAGTTATGTATTGAGTCTATCTAGATAGTCACAAATAAAGACTGGTTAAAAAAGTCTATCAAATCATACAGCATACATCTTGACCAATCCCCAATCTTCACTATATACATATAACTGAAGAACTTCCAGAGCCTCTCTTTCTTCAAGGTTGATGTACTGGAGATCAAAGTTGCAAAAGAAGTCTAGCTCTAGATCACCCTCAAGTCTACTGACTATAATCTCTACTAGAGCCCCCTCTTAAATAATAATTCAGACCAATGGCTCTAAGATCTTTCTGATCTCTTTAAAGGACTGTCTATCTAAATATCAATTCTCAGATATGACCAGTAAGTTCTCTACCTAGATGAATTCATTTAATATCTATACTTCAAGATGTATGAAATCCAAACCTATTAATATATAATTTGCCCAGATGACCACCTTATCAAGATTGATATCAAGGATGCCCACCTTCACATTTCCCTTTATCTAAACAATCAACAGTTTCTGGCCTTTTACTAGTATCAGAATAACTAGAAGTTCTACACTATACTATTTAGGCTATTATCTATCCTCTGGATATGGATGAAGATGATGGTGGCCATTCTGGTATCTCTTCAATTACAGGGTATCTGGCAGACCCACTATATTGATGACATCTATCTCCTGACCTTCTCATAAAAGGAGGCTCTTCACTATAGGTAGATCATCTACTACTATTTAGAAGAACTGAGGTTTCTTCTATACTCTATCAAATATATCTGAGAATTCTGTCAACAATAGACTTTCTTGAAGTTTCTGGTCAATACTATCAAGATAGAACTGTATCTACTACTAGATAAGATATATAAGATTTATAAGAAAACTGCTTTATATAGCCCCAACTCTATAAGATTATATCATTGATAAACCTATACAACTTTATGACTTAGACAGTTTTCTCAGCTTGTTTTCATGTCTGGTCTCTGATTTGAGATATTCAGAGAGTCTTGAATACAAGCAATAATGATTGGAATAGTCTGATAACTATCTCTCTAACATCACATATTGATCTTCAGTAGTGGTCTCACAATCTAGTCAAGTAGAATAGCAGATTCCAGCTCTCTGAGTGCTCTGAAGTTACTATTAATAGCAATATAAGTAACTACAAGTGGGGTTTCAACATTGCCTCTACCACTAGTATCTCATGAGCTATGCACCAGACAATGGGCTCCTGGACCCCATAGAAGAGAGGTCAATCTATCAGTTACTAAGAGCTCAAGATAGTTCTCTTTGCTTTACAGATCAACAGCTACTATCAGGAGGGTCATATAGTCCTTATACTACTATATAACATAACTATAAAGACATTTATCAATAAGCAGAAAGGCTCCCTCTACTATCTGAATTCTTTTATAGTTTAGATCTATCATTACTATCTGATGAGAAGGATTATTCTCTTTGCCAAACACTTCCCTTGTACTGACAATATATAGGCAGACTTCCTCATCTATATCTTACTCTGTTCTAATGAATAGCAACTGAACCCTCAGGTCTTCTACCACCTCCTTCAGTAGGGCCCCATCTCTCTGGATCTTTCATATTCTAGATGATAGCCCAAACTCCTCTCTTTTACAGTCACCAGGTAGATTCTGAGGCCCTGGGTATAGATGCATTCCAATACCCCTGGCTGGCCTATAGAGTATATGTCAATCTGCTCTGAATCCTTATCAATCATATTCTATACAAGATCAAGACAGACTGCTGCTAATATTTAATTCTCATTATATCATTCTGGACATGGCAGAGCTGGTGGCCCAAAATTCTCAGTATGGCCATAGTATCTTCTATTCTCCTTCCTCCTCACCTTCTGATGATAACATCAATGATCAAGATGATATACTGGACCACTCTGACAAGGCAAATCAGTGGCAATCTCCTTATACTGCTATACTGGTCCTATATGCTCAATAACTTATCTGGGCCCCATTCAGACTTCTGTCTACAAGAACTACAAGTCTGTCTTGTAATACTATACTTATTAGTACCATCAACAGTATATTGATCTCATGTATGCCACTACTAAACAGTATATTGACTACTTGGCTTAGCTCTTCTAGGAGAGAATGAGTACATGTCAACTTTGTAGTCTTTGTATGGACATCAGATAGTGAATGCCCATGATATATAGGGCCTATTTTTCTGCCCTTCCTTCTGTCACCTCATCTGGGTGCTGCTAACCTTTGCTCCCCTCCTTTCAAGAACAAGTTCAGCCAATGAGATGTGGTCTCTCTTATATAGTGGCTGGCTTCTTTTGGCTCTTATGATAATCTCAAACCTTGGGTCTTGTGTGACAAGAAGACTCATGCTCTGCTGGTCTTATATATATCTTGAAGAGTAGTCAGTAACTTGGCCAGATGGTGGGCCTCTATTTGTTTTTATAGTAGTATAGATAATTAGTCAGCCAAGATGATCCTGATAACAAATATAACTAAAAAATATATTCCCAACCTTATCACTAAGATCTCCCACCCTATTCTCACTCTCCTGGAGGACAGAGACCTATGTTCTATCTACTGGGCTTTTCAATAAACTTTTAAGATGGAGCTGCTCTGCCCCCCCACTGATAGCAATCATCTTTTTATCAGTATATACTCCCTAGATCACAACATCACCTCTGATCACCTTCACATCTAGTTATGGTAGTGGGGGACATTAATCCAATATACTACCTATACTCCATCCAAGCAGAGTCTTCTACTGAGACTCTGGAAGGGGGTATGCCCATTGTTGATATCCTTAAGAGTGGTAACTATAGCTCCTGGACAACCTTCAAGTACCATTACTATCTTTTCTATTAGATATCTGCTCTTTCCAGAAAAGCTTGGGCTTTCCCTCTAATCTATATAGTCATATAGTATAAGGGTCAAGATATCTGAAAAACACCTCTTCAGTACTCTATGCACCTTCAGTCTCTAAACAACCAACTCTAAAATAGTCTATAACAAAGTGAGGCTTAGTCTTAAATAGATGAGATACTATAGATACTAAAGTCTGTCTCAGACTTTATAAGCTTTGTGGAGGACTATATGGAGTTAGTTTTCTGCTCTATTCCAACTTATTTTTTTTAGTTTTTTCTTTCTCCTCCTTCTTCTGATTGTGCTCAACCTTTCAATCCATTATCTCTATATCCTCTAACAAGTAGACCAGCCCATTCCTTCAATAGTCTTTCTAACCTATATAAGACCCACTATATATAACTCTATCTCTGATACTCCATAGTCTCTCTGCCTCTCTCTAGAAATATTATACATTAGACTTTAGCCTCCACTATCTATTCCTAAGAGTGAGACCTATCTCTCTCTAAATAAGAACCCTAGATCTAATGTCCACCACTCAGACTTCAAACAAAGAGAGCACATCCAATAAGAAAGAGTTAAAGTACCAATATCTAGGTCCCTCCCTACTTTCTCTAAACTTTTTACATCTCAGAAGACTCCAGTGATTAGACCATGGATACTATTCAGCCTCTAATGATTCTCAGATATCACTCTACCAGTACTCAGTAGTCAGGACTCAGTCAATTCTAGAGCCAAGCTCATCTACACAGTGTGTATATATCTGGTGATCTCTCTACCTCTATCAGCTAATATTTACCAGAGAATTAAGTCTTTTAATCTCTTCCCAACTTTCCAGACCTCTGCTTCTCCCTGACAACCCCCTCCTACCATCCATTCTGTCCATTCTGCTATTTTGGACTATATTAAAATTGTCACCCAAACAGTCAACCCCAGACTCCACCAGCTTGCCAAAGTCTCTCAGTCTATTTATCTACTCCAAATGGGCTCTGCTCTCCACCAGACAGTAATATGATCTAGCTACTACTAAGCCCTAACCCTGTTCTCTCCATATCCCCCACACTTCCTACTCCCACAATGTCCAATATTCCCAATATCTCCCTTCTCTCTATGAACTAGAATACTCACCCTATCTCACCATACTACCACCTCTCTCCATTCCTGCATCCAGTCCTATATATCAGAGTCCTTATTACATCTCATATTCTGTAACAAAAATAGATTAGCATCCAGCCCTTTTAGTTAGGAGAAAATGTTCCTATATCTTACAATCCATTGATATTTAGAGAAAAGATCCTAATTGTATTATTTATATTAAATAAATATATATAAAAGATTCTCCTACTCTACAATTCCATACTCACTATATCACTAGCTATATCTAAGTTACTCTCAATATCAAGTTTGATCATCTCTCCTTGCAGAGTATCTAGAGCTACCAATATCTCCAGATAATCCATTTTGTTTTATATCTCTACAGATGATTAATACTTCTTAAACACTATCTGCTATTTTACCAATCTCTTCTTTGGACCCCACAGATAAGCTATATATATATTTGCAATTTTCAATAGTACTATTTCTCTATTCTCATCAATCTCACTCTTCTAACTTCTGTAGAGCTACTATCAACTCATTATACAGCTTGTGCACTACCTTCTTTTCTTTTAAGAAAGCTCTCTTATATGCCTTACTGATAACTTAGAAGTCACTCCCCCCCTAAACTCATCAGCAGTAATATTGGTCAGTGTCTTCTACAGCTATCTCTCTCTGTCAATCCTCATCATTCTCTAAGTCTAACACCTACCTCTCTATCCTCCAGCCCTCTTTAGCACTTGCTTTTACTGATTTATCTCAGTTTGCCTCTAATATATCTTATAGATTGTTCTTTCTCCTAATTGTTAGAATCTCATACTAGATATAAGCCTCATCTGTCACCACTATATCCTCTGCTACTAGCTTCACTCTTAAACTATATCCCTCTCTAGGTCTCTCCTCTGTATTGCCTTCATCTCTCCAAACCAGACACTGATCCTTGAATCAGTAATTTCAGTATTCTTCACTACTTTTGGACCACCCTCTAAGCCTGCCAACAAATTCTTCTGTCACCACCTCTCTTTTGCCCTTTCTCATATAGATATACTCTCTTATTATTGACAATCTCTACCACATTCCTAGCCTTAGACTCCTTCAATACTAACTGCTTCTTCTCTACTACCTTAGCCATAGCATTCAACACCTCTAGCAAATCCTCCTTCTTCTCCAGCATCTCTTTTACTCTCAATACCTTGTACTCTACTGGCCCCTACTTTAGTACTACTAGCCAGTCTCTCTCTTTCTCTAAATTCTCCTTTTCTGCCAGCCTTATGTAAATATCTACATAATCTGTCCAGAATGCTGTACCCTCTCAAACCCTGAAACTGATATCTACTATATCTCTATATTCCTTGGCAGCATCAATTATCCAAGGGTCCTAGCTCAGATATCTTGCTATAGGAACCATTACTCTCCCAACTATATATCACTCTCTTCTCCAGTACTTTCAGCATCAAATTCTCCTTGTTAAAGCTCACCTCAATTCTCTCTAGCCTCTTTAAAACCTTCACTGAGCCCAACTCTTTTACCTCTTAGGCAGTAGCTCTAGAACTAATTTTGCCATAACTGTCAAGCTCTGGAGGTACAGTGTGATCTGGAATTTCAATACTAATTTCTTGAGTAATAGTACTGGTATTATACCCATTATACTCTCAGCCAAGTAGCCTATCTTGTGTCACCTCTCAGCTCAGTCAATCTATCAGCTGTCATATCTGGATTTTTTTTGATTAGTAGTTTCTCCCTATCAGCAGTCTCACTCTACTCTCTAGCTGCTACTCCACCAGTACTATTATGGTCATTCAGAGCATCTTCTCTAGATCTTACAGCCTGTGCCTTCTCCTTCTCTCTCTGCAGCCATCTATTCAGTCTCACTGACTGATCCCCAGCCTTGATTTTATTAGTAAAGCTCATTCTTCCAGCTCTCTGTCCTCTAGCACCAGGTCTCCCACCTCTGTCAACCCTAATTCTATCTGAATAAGAGCTCAAAAGGCCTATATCTGAGCCTTGAATCCTCTCTTCATGCTGTCAGTCAAATGTACTAAGGTCACTCTACTAAGTATACTCTAAAGAAATTCAAATTGATAATATAATCTTAGTATATTTCTCCAAAAAACCACGAAAATTATAGGTAGAGTTTTAGTATAACCCAAGCAGTAGCTGAGAAAGATATTGTTTAGAGTACAGTTCCTTGGCATACTTTACTTCTGATTTATTAAAGTTGGTAGGATGATATCAGTATTATTGTAAGCTTTCTCTGCTTTGTAAATAATAGTGATTTTGTATTCCTATAGAATAAGGATCTAGTGAGCAAGAATTTCAGAAGGTTCTTTATAGTTAAATAGCTATTTGAGGGCAGTATGAATAGTTATCAAAGTTAATCTTTTTCTGATAAGATAGTACTTAATGAGAGTAAGTATCTATATAATATAAGATATTCTAATTTAGTACTATCTGAGTTGACTTGCTACTGATTGGTAGTTTAATATATATAAGCTATATATTACATAGTGCTATTAGTTAGTCTTTCTTAGATTAAGACTGCTCTGAGGCCATCTTTAGAAGTACCTAGGTATAAGATAAATAACTTCTGTAAATTATGAGATAAGGACTTATACTGTAGTAATGAGGCACTTAAGTTCTTTGAAGACTAGTTCTTATAGTTCCTTTCTTTACTATATTACTTGTTTCTTAAAAAGAGTTCAGATTAGTGTATCAATTTGAGTAAAATTCTTAATAAAATCTTTTATAGTAGATTACTAGCATTAGAAATAATAGTGTTTTTATTATAGTCTTGAGTATTGGCCAGTTATTAATCTTTTTAGTCTTCTGGGGTCTATATAGATTCTATCTTTAGAAACTATAAATTTAAGGAATTTGAGTTTTTGTTTTCTAAAGTAGTACTTCTTAGTATTGAGTCTAAGGTGGTTCTTTCAAGTTATTGAAAGAACTCTTCTAGGTATTGTAAATATTCCTTTAAATTGGCAGAATAAATGCTAGTATCTTCTATGTAGATAATCAGACAGTAGTAGGTTAATAGAGTATAGACTGAGTTCATCATCTACTAAAAGATTGAGAGTATATTACAGAGTCCCCAGAGTATTCAGAGATATTCAAATAGTAATTCTAAAGTGATAAAGATGGTTTGCTAAATATCTTTAGAGTTTATAGAGATCTTGTAGAATTTGGCCAAAAATCCATACTACTGAAGTATCTGATATCATGTAGCTGGTTAAAGAGGTCATTGGTCCTGGAGAAGGGGTAAATATCTTTTTCTATTCCTAAGTTGAGCTTTTAGTAGTCTATACAAAGTCTCCATCCTCTTTTCTTGGATATAATAAGTATAGAGCTGACCCAGAGGCTGTTAGAGATTTGGATAACTCTATTGTCTAAGAGTTTCTGAATATATTCCATCTTAAATATCTATAGATATAGTGTATTCTATAAGATTTCTGTTAGATAAGACTTATATTTTCTGTATTTATACTATTGTAAATGATGAGTTATAGGGCAGATTACCATACTCTAATGTAAAGATGTTCCAATATTTATAAAGAAGTTCTACTAATTACTACTATTACTGAGATGTTAATTCTTCTCTAATATTGATAGAAGACTTTACTTTCTCCTAAGTTACAGAGAGGCCTTTATTTCTTCTAAGACTAGTGCTCCTAAATGAATTGAATCAATTCAAATTGAATCAAATTGAGGGTCATTTGAATTGAATTGAATTGGGGATTTTTCAATTCGAATTGAGTTCAAATCGAATCGAATTCAAATCAAATCGAATTCAAATTGAATTGAGGGTCTGATTCAAAACCTATTTTTATAAATGTAATAACTCGACGAATACATGTCCAAATTCAATTATCGTTAGCTTGTTAGATTCCCCTATATAATAGAAATCTAACAAGCTAAAGAACATTGAATCTAGATGTGTATTCATCGAGTTATTTAATTTCTAAAAATAGAGTTCGAATTGGACCTTGAATCAAATTGGACCTCAATTCGAATTGATTTGAATTGAATTGGGCCTCAATTTGATTGGAAGTTTTCGAATTGAATCGAATTTGGGTCCAATTCGATTCAATTTGATTCATTGGGAGCACTATCTAAGACCTCTTGTGATTTCCAGATAGATTTAATTTATAGACTTCTCTATATGTCTGATTGAGATAGAGTATCAGATAGTCTATGATAATTCTCTTTAGCAGAATGAGACTGTCTTAGCTTTAGTTGGTTGCTTAAGAATGAACAGGATTTATCTTATATCTTTCTAAATCAAGATTCTTAAGATCTTTATTTAGTTTGAAAAACAGGTTCCTGGGGTTTATTAGTATAAAGATTTCAAAGAAAGTCTGCTCTTATGGTTCCAGGATGAGGTTCTTGAGGAGTTTGACCAGTTATTACTATACTTATTGAGATGTATTTTTCTTAAAATAGTTGACTTATTGTTACTTATGTTTTAAGTATGTATAGATAGTATCTTTTTAGTAAATTTGTAGTTATTCTATAGTTATTACTGGGTTTATTATATTCTTACATTATCACATTCTTATATTCTTATATATATATTGTCTTATTGAGTAGAAGTATTGAAATTCTTATTATTTTATATCTAGATAATTTATTTCTTATATAGCTTATATATATGTGACTATATCTCTCTTGATTATATCACTAATTCCAATATCCAAATATGTACTATCTAAAGTAATAAAACATGCTCTTCTTCACTCTCTGTCTTCTAAAGATAATATACTCTAGATACTGAAGCAGAACTAAGTATAGTAGCTATTATCTCAAGATAGAAAACAAACTAGAAAAGTGTCTTTTAGTTACAACGAGCAGAAGTAGAGAGGAAAAGCCGAGAGAGGAAAGATATCAGTATCAGATAGTCTTCTATTCTTTCTAAGACTACTGCTATCAATGCTATATAATTGATCAATAGTAATAACAGAAATACTCAGAACTAGTATCTTTAGAAATAATCATATAGTTGACTATATTTCAAGAAATAACTACAATACTAGTAAAGAAAACCTATGAAAGAGAATACTTTATCTATACTGAGGTATATTCTCTTATCACTCTTCTAGCTACTTATAATAGAAATAGCTACTAATTTCTGAGATAGTATAAAGTTAATAAGAGAAAGCAATACTTCTAAGTAATAGAATACTATATTATAAAAAACATTCAAGTTGCCAAATCTATCAGTATAGAAAGAACTATCTTAGTAAGAATGTAGCTATACATACTTAAGAAAGAAGATATCAGAGTAAAGATTTAAAAGAAGTAGTTAAAGAAGCCTATAAGGAGAACTTTCAAGATATATAATTCAGAAGATAATATTTGAGTTCTCATCAGATTTATAACCTACTAAGGATAGGTAGAATATATCATCAACTTTATAGAAGCCCTTCACTCCACTGAAAGAAGAGATATCAACTATCTTTAAGATCTCTCTAGATGAGGAAGATGGTCTCATCTTAATATCTGAACTTATAACTTATAACTACAGATGTCTCTGCCCAAGGATAACTCATACTCAGCAAGAATATAGTACAGAATATCTTATTACACCTAGAAGGTATTTCTTCAGCAAAAGTCTATAAGAAATATATAAGCTAGAATCTCTAATATAAAGGTCAAAATACAGGGAGTATAAGGCTTATTGGTATAGAACTTATATATTATACAAATCTTAGAAGAAATATACATCCAGCTAGTACTCTTAAATGAACCAAATCAATTCAAATTGAATCAAATTGAGGGTCATTCAAATCAAATTGAATTCAAATTGAATTCAGGGTCCAATTTGAACCCTATTTTTTGAAATATAATAACTTGATAGATATATATCCAAATTCAATTATATTTAATCCATTAGATTTTCCTATATAAGGAGAATCTAATAAGCAAAGAATCATTGAATTTAGATGTATATTTATCAAGTTATTATATTTCAAAAAATGAAATTTGAATTAGACCTCAAATTGAATCAAATTGGATCTTTGATTTGATTCAATTTGTTGGGAGTACTACATCCAGCTAACTTTAAGATCTAAACTAATAAAATAAGAAGTAACAACTGAAGAAAGAGCTATAGACTCAGAATATACTAGAGTAATTAAGTTTATCTTAAAGAATAACAGCTCTGATTAAATTTAAATTTATAAAGAAAAAAAATTATCAAAGCAGTCTATCTGAAATTCAATATACCCTATCTATAGAAAGACTCTAAGCTAATTTAAGATATAATACAAAATAAAGGATTTGGAAGTTCAGAAAGAAAAGAAATATACTCTTTTATATTAACTACCTTGAGAAGAATACACTCTAATAAGTCTATTGCCAGTAAGTTAAACTATATAGAAATCTTATTCTGGAACTAGAAGAACAGAACATCTTTGAAATTATTATACTATTAGATTTCTGAAATCTTTTCTTTAAACCAAATAAAGACCTCTAGAATCTTAATATAGAATAATATATATTTTCTAATAAGATGAACTCAGTATACTCTTGGACAATGAATGAAAGCTAGAACAATATCATTTTGCTAAAGAAAATCATTATAGAATATTTAGTACTTTATCTTAATTAAATATATAAAGAAGTCTATGAGCAGAGCATCTCTTTCCAGTATCATTTGGGTTACACAACCTTTGGAGAGCACTTACAACATCGTTTCGGCGAAAAGAGACTAACAACATGGCGAATGACAAGCAACCTGAGGTGCGTACTGGGCAGGGTGGCCCAACTGCTTTCAACTGGCAGCAGGTGGGGCGAGGTCCAGGCCTGGGGGGGGGTATGAGGGGGCTGCTGGCCAGTGGACATGGAAGGAGTGGAGGAGGTGGCGGAGGCTTTGGATCTGGGAGGGCGAGCTTCGCAGAGACGGTGAAGGGGAGACAACAGGCATCAGGACTGGAGGGCTGGCTGAGGAAGGGAAGAGAGACTGAGAAGGAGAAGGCACCAGTGCAGGGGGGAGCGGCCCTTGGAAGAGGGAGCGGTAGAGCTGGGGGAGTAGTGGCTGAGGGGAGTGTGACTGCTGATGGCGGTGGGACTGTCGATCTGGAAAAAAATCCAGATGTGATGGCTGAGGGCGAGGCTGAGCGGCTGAGGCTTAGATGACAAGGAGACTTGGCCGATGGTGTAATGGGTCTGGCGGTGGCCCCGTTGCTCAAAAAATCGATCTTGGCATTCACGGTTACACTGTGCTTCTGGGGCCTAGCGGTGATGGCGAAAATGGTGTTGGGGCTCATCACTAAGCAGGTGGCAGGGGCTGCATCTGTGAAGTTTTTGAAGGGCCTGGAGGGAGTGGAGGTTGGTTTTGAGGAGGCGGCTCTATTGGAGGAGGCGTTGAAGGTTGGATTGATGGTTGGAGAGGTGTGTGTTCCGATGGCACGCTGTCTGAAGTGGGATCCTAGAGTGGTCCAACTGTTGGTAAAGGGAGTGCCGATGGTGACAGCAATAGAGACGAGAAAGAGGGTGGAGGACTTCATGGTGGAATATGGAGAGGTGGTAGATGTCAGATTTCGGGTCTGGGAAGGGACTATGCTCAGGACTGGGGACGTGAACATGCGGATTAGGCTGGCTGGGAAGGAAGCTACTGGGAAGGCGAGGGACTGGCCTTCGGCAATGGTCTGGGGAGCGATTTTGTGTAAGGTGATGAGGGTGAAGGGAAGTGAGGAGGAGGAGGAGGATTTGTTGGAAGCACTCGAAGAGTTGGAGGGTGCTGTAGAGAAGCGGACGAAGGCCTGGGCAGCCTTCGTAGAGGCGACACACTTGGAGGTGGTGGATGGCAAGCGGATTCGAGTGAACAAGAAGCAGTGGGAAAGGGATCAGGGGTGTAAGAGGCAGAAAGAGTTGCTAGCCAAGATGGGCAACAGGCCACTGGGGAATGCAAGCGAGGGGAAGGGTGCTGGGGGTGCTGGTGTGAGTATCTGGGCTGGCAAGAGGGAGGGGAAGGACAAGAAGGCAGATGGAGAGGACGGGGAGAAGACTAGCAAGGATCTATTTGCTGATGGCATGCTGGAGGTTTGGGAGAAGGATTGAGAGAGCTCCCCTACCCCTACCCCCCTTATTAGGCGTGGCCTGGCTTCCCGAAACAAGGTGGTAGAGGATGTGCAGATGCGAGGGGCCCAGAGGGTGCAATTCGGGGTTCCGGAGGTGGTGTATGGTGGACAGGTGGAGGCTACTGGTGAGGAGGAACTGGTGGATGTCCCAGAGGTGTGGGATGAGTCTGCGAGTGTCAGAGCTGACACCACTATGTTGGATGGTGGGAGGCCAGCGACTCCAGGGGGGAAGGAGGTGGGGAACTTGATTTGGATGTGTCAGATGATGAATGACCTGGCGGCAGAAGAGTTGGGGGAGGTGGACTTGCGGGTGATAAGTGATAAGCACTGGGCTGGAATTCTACAGGGGGATGGAGTGACGAAGGCATTGAAGGCAGAAATTCTTGCGGTGTACCTAGCTGAGGAAGGGTATGAGGTGGATAAGGAGAGGGAGGCGGAGATGGCAGTCATTGCAGGGGAGAGGGCTGAGTACTGCTGGAACGAGCATCATGGACTGCGGCTCTGGCAGGAGGCATGCATCGAGTATCGGGAGGAGTTTGAGGAGAAGGCTGATGATGAGATGAATGAACTGCTGGCTGGATTGGAGGCTCAGAGGAGGGAAGAGGAGGAGGTGGCTGCAGAACACAATCTGGACACAGCACAGGAGGAGATGAGCATGGAGCAGTAGAGATTGATTGACAACATAACATATATCATTATGAACAGTACAACCAACATTTTTTCTTTGAATGTGAATGGGCTATGGGGGGCTACTCAGCATCGAAACATTTTTTCTTGGATGAAGGGATTGGAGGCCGATCTCTTCCTACTGCAGGATGTTAGGTGTGAGGATGATTTAGACAAGATGGAGTGGATGAAGGAATGGGGAGGTGCTGCAATTTGGAAAGACAAGGTTGGAATTTTGGTTCGGAAAGGTAGAGGGGAGATACGGGATGTGAGATGCTGGGGGGAGAGGCTAGTCTGGGGAGAATGGATTCGTGCAGATTGGGAGCCAGTTACTGTTGGCTCCTACTACTATCCTGCGGTACGGGGTGAGCGGGTAGATTGGATGACAGGCTTACTGGAGAGCGGGAACTTTGTAGAGGCTGGGGTAGATATGCTTGGAGGTGACTTTAATATGGTTCAGGACGCACTATTGGATAGAACAGATGGAGGACGAGGTGCTGAGAGCAGGAGTGGAGGACTAGCAACTTGGGAGGAGGTCGAGAGACTAAGTGCACTGGTAGACACTGGGAGGGAGTGCTGGGGGAATAGAAGGGTTTATACTCATTGGGCAGGGGGGCTGGGGACAAGAATCGACTGGGTACTGACAGCCAGCTGCTGGGGCCTAGATGTTTGGAAGTCATTGGAGGTAGAATGGTGTCCATGGTCGGACCACTGGGGGCTTTTGGGACAGGGGCGCTTTGGGGGAAGTGGGGATGGGCCTGGACATTGGCGCCTCAATTCCTCTTTATTAGATGACAAGACCTGGTGGGATGGGTGGGCTATGGACATTCAGCAGAGGGTGGAGAATTGGAAGCAGGAAGGTGTCTCAGTTGGAGTTCAGTGGATGAGGTTGAAGGAGATGGCCAAGATGTATTGGAGTGAGGCTGGCAAGGAGGCTGGGAAGCAGAGGAGACATAGAGTGTGCTGGGCTTCTACAAGATTAACTAGACTACTGGAGGAGTGGGCGAGGTTAAAAATGCTGGAGGGAGAAGATGATTGGAGGTTAATGAGGGCAAAAATGGAGGTCAAGGAGCTACAACAGGTGCTGCGGGAAGAAGAGGAAGTGAGGGTGCAGGGTTTGGCAGCACGTCTCTGCTGGCAGGATTTGGAGGAAGGGGAGAGGCCTTCCAAGTTTCTTACAAGGGCTCTTAGGGCGAGACGGGTACAGCAATGGTGGGAAGGGGTGCTGGATTCTGAGGGTGTACTGGTGCATGGAATACAGGACATTCTTGGATCGCTGAAGGAGAGATGGAGTGGATTGTGGAGTGAGGAGGAGAGTGGGGCGGATGCCGTGACTATTGACCAAGCATTGGAGGATTGGTACCCACCACAAATCAAAGGGCTAGATGACCTGGTGATGCCGGTACAGGAAGATGAGATCCACCAGGTTCTTGCCGCAACAACGCCAGGTATGGCACCTGGGGAGGATGGTCTGCCCTGGGACTTTTGGAAGCGAATGGTTGGAGTTCCAGGGGTGATGGGAGAGATGATGGCATTGTGTGACTCTATTCTACAGACTGGGAGGTGGGTGGGGGAGCAAGACCTTGGGCTGGTGACGCTACTTTATAAAAACAAAGGAAGGCGGGAGGACTGGAGGAACTGGCGGCCGATAATGTTGCTTGATATGGACAGGAAGTTAGTAACCAAAGTGGTGGTGGCGAGATTACAAAAGGTGGCCCAGCAAGTTGTGGGCATGGAACAGAGGGGATTTGTGAGCAGTCGGCTCATCAGGGATGGCACTGCCTGGGTACATGGCGTTATTGAAGGGGCAAGAGCCTGTGGACTGGATGGGCGGCTAGTATTCTTGGACCAGGAGAAGGCCTATGACCAGGTGCGAAGAGTCTGGCTGGAGAAAGTTTTGGATAGGATGGGGGTTCCGTCCCAATTCCGGTCAGTGATGGTCAACCTACTGGAAGGGAGTAGGGCTGCACTCATGTGCAATGGTCATCAAGGGGTTGCATTCCCCTTGGGCAGGGGGGTGCCCCAGGGGGACCCACTGTCCCCCATTTTGTACGCTCTTTCTCTGGAACCCCTTATGGATAGAATTAGGCAGAAGATAGAAGGACTTTCTGTTTTGGCATAGGATGGAAAGTTGGGGCCTTTGCAGATGACATGGTAGTTGGTTTGGGCTTGATTGCTGATGTCGAAGAACTCAAGAAGACTGTGGAGTGGTATGAGGAGCACTCAGGAGCAAAGCTGAATTGGCACAAGTGTGAAACGATGGTGCTCGGCAATGGTCTGGTGGGAGAGGAAGTTATAGGAACAATCATCCCCACTGGTGAAGCAGTGTGGTACTTGGGCATATATCTGTCGGTCTATGGGTCAGTGCTGCCCAGGTTATGGTGGGAGCAGAGGATTGGAATATGGGAGGAGGCCCTGCGGAGTTGGGGGGGTAGGCATTTTTCTCTGGCAGGAAGGGTCTCGATTTTGAATGTCTACTGGCTGCCAAAGTTATGGTACCTGGCATATCATCTGGATTTCCCAGCTTGGGTGGTGAAGAGATTGGTGAAGTCTGCAAAGGGATGGATTTGGGCTGGAAGGCAGAGTCAGATTGATTGAGAGACCTTGTCCCTACCAGTGGCGAGAGGTGGTTTGGAGCTGGTTGACTTCCCAAAACGTTTACACTGCTTGCGGGCATGGTGGCTAAAGAGGGCAGTAGAATTGGGTGGAGGTGGCTGGGTTCCCCTGCTACAGAAAATCTGGGAGAGGCGGACATCACCAAGGGGCGCAACTGGGGATCTCCTCGCATTAGTTGGACTTCAGGATACTAAGTGACTGCGATATAGGGGATTTTGGTGGGGGATAGCAGAGGGGGCGCACCGCATTGGGATTCATTGACAGGGGAATGAAGGAGAGGAGGATTGGGGCCCGGCGATGTGGAGATGGGATCGAGTGCTGCTGGGTGGTGTCCCTTTAGTTGAGTTCGATATTGGTGATGGAATTGAATGCCAAAGGGGACCGGGCCAGGATCTGTGGCCTAGCAGTTGGCAAGGAGTCGGAATTGGCGAAGAGTGGAACTGGCATGGTGTCTGGACTTGGAGTGCTGCAGTGAGAAAGTGGATGCCGCCTAAGTACTGGGTGGTCTGGTGGCGCATGCTGCGGAGGAATGTGATGCTCAACTTTTGCTCAGGGCACCTCATCATAGGGGGGTGCTTTGACTGTGAAGAGTGCCATAATGTAGGGCAGGAGGGGGGTTGGGTACAGACACCTGAACATTGGTTAGGAGAGTGTGAGGTGTTGGGGGAATTTTGGTGTACAATTGGGAAACACTTGGGGGTACAGCATAGGGGAGATGAGGTACGAGGGAGGTGGGAGGACTTGCGGGAATGATTGGTAGGGGGGATAGGGAAGGAGTGGATTACTTTGGGCTGGGCATTGGCTATTTGGGT